>JARHVA010000778.1:2062500-2102500 GCA_037957365.1 Torreya grandis
ACTCAAAGCCTTATAGTCCTATTTATTACATAGCACCTTCTCAACAAGCTTAATCTCCTTCTAGATTTGATCCCCCAAGTCCAACTCACTCACCCCCTCATAGCCCTTGACCATCTAATCTTGAACCCACTATTAAACTAGTCATGAGGCATAGAGATTGAGAAGATAATGAACATCCTACATTTAGGATTCCTAGATTGAGACCTATTAACTTTGATGAAATGGAGGGCTATACCAATGAAGTTCCAAATGAAGAAAGGAATAGACTCCCTAAGTTTTAGGGAAATAATTTAGTGACAAGTGAGCAACATTTGAGGTCTTTCCACATTATAATTGAATATTATGAGGTTGAGTATGAGGATGTTTGCATTGATCTTTTTGTGCACACATTGGAAGAAGATTATTTTGATTGGTTTAATTCCCTTCCCCATGGATGCATAAATTCATGTGGAATAATGAATAATGTTTTAAAAATATAGTATGGTGATAGACTTGATCCTAGGTTATTTTTTGTAGAATTTAAAAATACAAAGAAGAACCCTAATGAGTGTGTGCAAGATTTTAATGCAAGGTTTAAAAAGACTATGCTGAGGTTTCCTGATAACATCAAAGCTGGTGATATTGCTTTCTTGATTAAATACTATGATACATATTGTTTCTCTCAATTTCTTCTCATTTCTTAATTGTTGAAGAAGGTAAGAAATTAGTAATAAGTGTGTGGTAGAAGAACCTGGTTGTTGTGCATGCATGATCCAAATGAGTTTAGAGAGATATTTTTTGTCTTAGAAGGATGACATGTAGATAAGAAAGCACTTAAAAAGGGGTTGTTATAAAGATAATAAGTTGGACTGCCTAGCATGAGCTAGATCCAAGAAGCATGAGCTTACTAGGAGGCTATCAATCCACTCTTTGATAACAATTAAGTTGAAAGAGATAAATAGTAAAATACTTGCATCAAATAATAGAAAGTAATTGAAATGAAATACAGAAGAAATAGATGCTTGTTAGAGGAAATAAACTAAATATAGCTATAGTGGGTCAATACTGGTGCTAAAATAGATCAAGTCAAGTTCAAAAAATTAGGCAGGGGTCTATGAATAGGTCAAGACACAAAAATTTAGATTTGATTATGGTTAAGGGGTTATAAATAACTTGCCATTATTTCTTACCATAGTGACCATCGATGGTTAGGGTGATCATCAGTGGTTAAGCTGACCATCGGCAGTTGGGTAACCATCAACAGTTGGAGGTGATCATCAATGGTTGCCTATGGATTTTGGAGGTACTCAAAAAAGAGTTATAGAATGGGTTAATGATCAGGTAAGGGTTTGTTAAGGGTTCGATTAGGGATAATGAAGTTAAGAGATAGATGAAGGAGATCTAATTTAGGCTTGGAAGTTAGAAACTAAATAAATAAAGCTAGGATACAATTATACATGTTACTTGCTAAATGATTGATGGCTAATTGCTGGAGCAATTTTGGCAAAGTAACGGTGCTTTGCCTCAAGAGAAATTTGACAAAGGTTCAGATATCTGTTGTAGTTGTTTAATTTTTATAAGGAATACTAGCTAGAAATTTTGAATACCTATATGCTAGAATGTTTGTGATGATGGATCCCTTCTCACCTCCTACTCCCCTCCTTTTATAGGTAAAGAGAGATGGAAGATAGGAGGTTACCTAGGAGGTTGTCTTCTTGATTTTTATGCTTAAGAGTTCATTAGTATTGAGTAAGGTATACATATTAAATTACTCCATGATAGTTTGTATACAGTTGGTGTTTATGTTAGAATGAGGAAGACCTAACTATTGATGGTCAGCTTAACATCAGTAGTCATGCTGACTATCGATGATCAAGTGTCTAAGGGTAAAGGGTTTAAGGTGGGTTAAGAAATGGTTGGGTGAAGGATTAGTTATTAAGTGAGTTAGTTATCTTAGTATCTAACTAGACTCAGAGTTTGATGGGTTGGTTAATGGGTCTAAAAAGGTTAGGAGGTCCCTAGGGGGTCCTGAGGAATTTTGACATCTAAAGATATTGTGTGTGGTTTTATAGTGTCTACATTTTACCCCTTTTTGTTATGCATCTTTGAATTAACAAGATATAAAACCAAAATGGATTGTGGGTTGAAGGTCTAGTTGCCTCAAGTATGAGAGGATGTATTCCCCCTCAAACTAGGAGTTGATGAGGTAAAACTGAAATCAAATCAAGGTTTGATAAGTGGTGTATGGTGAGTCATGAGGTTGGTGAAAAGGGTGGTTGGAATTTGAAGTTCAAAAATGTGAAAAGAATATGACTAAGTTTGATATCTAATATAATACAAAGACTAAGGTTTCCATAGTTGGTAAAAATTAAGGTTGGTTTTAGGACTGGTGATAGGGTAATCGAGCCACAACATTAGGCATAGTTGATCAAGTCATTCCTAGCAAGTCTCCTAGATAAGGTCAATGTTTTTGTATGTATCCAAGGTAGGAAGTGGTCCTTTAAAAAACAAAAATGGTCTGGTGTGCACTAGGTGGTGCAAATTAAAAATATTCAACATGTCAAGGTTAGTCATTATAGTCAAAAAAGACCAAAGCAAGTTTGTCACAAAAATCTACAATAGTTTAGGCTAAAAATGGCCAATGTTGAGGTGGAAATTATTGGGTGGTTGGTTGGTCAGAGAGGGTATGCTTTGAAGGTTGGTTTTGGTTTGGTGGAGAAGGTAATCTCTAAAAATGAGGCACTAAGTTATTGGTACCTAAAAAAACAAATGTTTGAAAGGTGTGTTTCCTGATCATCAATGGTTAGGGGTCCCAAAATTGACCATTGATGGTCAACCTAACCCTTTTCAACCCAATGATCTTAAACAGCCTCGATGGGGTGAGTATAGAGCCAACTTAGTAGGTGGGGCCATTGTGGTGACTCTAGGTCAGTGGGTAGCTTCGATAGGTAGACAGGTAGGCATCCCAAGAGGATCAGTACCAAATGGCAATTGTAATATAGGTGGGGCTAGTGGTAGTGGTTCCCTAGGGGCATGATATATGATAGGATATGAAGTATAAATATAGATGTACATGATTTTGATACTTAAATTCATGTTGATGCAGTGAGATGTACATGTTTTGAGAGAGATAAATACATTATTACATGTATTATTTATTTTGATGACATGATGTATATGATGTTCATGATGATATATAGATGTGATGTATGTTTCATGGTCCAGGGTTGATGGTTTAAATATTTATGTTTATGCTTTATGAGATGTGGACTCAGTAGGTTAGGCACGTGATGATTTTGCTAGATTTTTATGGTGAGTGGTTATATGTGATCATGATGATGTTTTGTTTTATTCATGGATATGATGTTTATGATTATGGATGGTTTGATTATGGTTATGATGTATAATTATTTTTAATTTTTATGGTTTATGATCATGGATATGTGATGTGTTAATTATGGTTATGACATTAATGAAAGCACATAAAGCAAGTTAGATAACAAACTAGATGTGGGAAAAGAGATAAGAATCATGAGACATATGTCTACATGAATCAATGATGAGAAGATAAGGAAAAAACATGATACCTTTTCATTGGTAAGGACAAAAATAAAAACCAAAGTTAGATTGGCTTGAGGGAACATAAGCCTTTCAAATGATTTGCATTAGTATGCTTTGGTTGATAAAAATAGTGTCTTGATCACATTGTGTGAAGTAAGCTCATAATCCCTTAATTTGTAAATGGTATAAAGGGGAGATGGGTGGTAGGTGAAGGTTAAATGGGTGATATATGAGGTAACCTTATGTAGGTTAGTTTTCCACTTCTATAGGTGATCTAAGAACCATATTAGACAAATCCATGTCTTTATGTAAGGTGTAGACTGATTGATGTGGGAAGTCTACTAATGCTAGATATGAAAGATGATTGTAGCTTTCTTGGGATAGCTTGTTTTGATTTTGATATGGTGTCTTTTGTTATTATTTTTGTTCTGATAAGTTTATGAAGTTGATTGATGTGGGAAGCTTCAAATGATTTCTTTTGAAAAATTTGACTTAGCCATCCTTCAAGGGAATGGTCTAAGTTTGAAGGTGTTTATTTGGTAGCTTTCCTTCAAGGGATCAGTCTATCCTTTAAGAAATTTTCATATGTTAGGTAGTTTTCCTTTAAAGGATTAATTTGCAATACTAGAGACATGTAACCCATGTGATATTTTGATATCCCAAATTATTTTGATGCTAGGTTTAGACATGGAAAATTCTATATAGGCTTAGAGATTTACCTTTATGAGGGAAAAACTTTGGCACAAAAGGTTAATAATAGTTGAAAGGGGTGGTTTTGAGAGATAATGACCATGGGATTTCATCTAATTAGAGATGAAAAGTATCTATGATAACCATGTTATAAGTAGAGCCATGGTACCCATATTTATGATTAGGTTGTAATTGTGATGGTTAATCACATTTTTCTATGTTTTAATTGGTTGTTCTCAAAGGGATAGTGATAGGTAAGTGAAGGTGAAAATATCATAAATCAAGGGATGATCCTAAGCTAGACAAGAAGGTGAGTTTGATCCTTGTTTAACAAGAGAAAGGATGTAGATGCGAAGCATTGAGAGGCTCAAGTTCTGGTTTACCTTTGAAAGAAGACAAATGGTAAGCTCTTGATCCATACTTGTGGGTTATGATATAGGGTACAATCCAATTAAAAGTGAACTTGACTCTTTTTATATTCTCTATATTTGTTACATGTTGGTTTTCCTTGATGATGAGGTCTCTGATATTGAATTCTTATTATTTAAGTACTTTTTATAGGTGCATTTGATTCACTCTTGGTAGACATGAAGATGGTTAAGCATGTTAAATGATGCTCATCAAGTAGCTCAAGTCGTGTTAGATGTTCTTGATGATGGTCACCCTCAAAAATGATGTCTTGCAAGGATATACAAAGAGAAGGAATTTGGACTTTGAGAGGCAAAACAACCTCTTCTCCAAAGAATAAAGAGAAAGGGATAACACCCATAAAGGTTCGAATGCTAGTGAGATAGGCCCATAAAGTGAAATGGATGTACAATTGCCAATCCCAACCTAAGGCACTGACCACTTTGGTTAACATTTTCTTGAGCGTCTTGTTAGATTCTTATGCCTATCCATTTGCTTGTGGATGATAAGGTGAGGTAAAGCTTAACTTAATGCCAAATGTGTTGTAAAGACCTTGGACTTGCTTGTTTTATAAATATTTTCCATTATCATTGATGATCTTATGGGGAACAATGAAATGATAGATGACAGGATGATTGATGAAGTTGACCATCTTGTCTTCTTTGGTCAAGATGAGAGGAATAGCCTCCATCCATTTGGTGAAATACTTAGTGGCAGTGGTGATGGATTGGTGTCACTGTGAAGAATGAGGATTGATTTCTACAATGAGATCAACTACCCATTATGAGAAAGGCCAATATTCATTGGATATTTGAAGGCCATAGGATAGCACATGATGTAAATTAGTATGTTGTTTACATTTAACACACTTCTTCACATAATTATAGCAGTCTTGGTTAAGGGTGGGCCAATAGTAGTTGAGATGAAGGATACATTTAGCGATAACTAGACTACTAAAGTATCCCCATATTTTCCCATTATGTATTTCCTTGATAGCATGGGAAGATTCATGACGACAACAAATAAAAAATCCATCGAATTTGCATTTTTAAAGGATTCCACCTAGTATGGTATAATGAGATGAACTATGAACAAAGGCCCTTCAAGCATTCCTAGAGAGGTTGGGAGGAATGATGCCAAGGTTGAGGTAGTTGAAGGTCTGGTTATACCAAATGTCTGATAGAAATGCTTACACACTACAAATGGTAGGAAGGTTAGAATGGATATAAGAGGGTGTGATAAAATTATGGATAGTGACAAAGAGTTTAGAATCGATAAGTGTGGATTGGATTTTGAAATCAAGGGAAGCCATTGTATCCATGAACTTATTAGTGGATCATGGAATAGATTAGATAATTTAATTATCAAATGATGATAAGAGTACATATACTAGTTGTTTGTACTTTTTCAAGACATAATTCTTACATTGGTAGGATCCATTAACCTAGATGACCATAAGTTGGGAATCACCAAATACACTGATCCTCTTAACTTTGAATGCTAGAGTGGTTTAGAGACCTATTATTTGCGCTTCATACTCATCCACATTGATGGTGTTTGAAATAAAGGGGAAGAGGTTCACCATTAAGGGGAATGAGAATAAATCTATCACCCCCACCATGTTTGCATTTTGATCCATCAAAGAACATGGTCATTTGGTAGGTGGGATCCTTTTAATAAAGAGTCATGATGGAATCATTAAAAAATGCAAGAGGAAGTAGTTGGTTGTCTGGTAGAGGAGCTTCAATCAATTGATCAGTAATAACTTGCCCTTTAATCAACTTTTGTTGGAAGAACTCAAGGTCAAACTCAGTTAGGAGCATGAGCCACTTAGCCATACATTGGTTTTGGTATGGTTTAGAGTGCATGTACATGAGTGGGTCAGTGTTAGTGATAATGAAGGTTTTTTGATTGAGAAGTTAATGATGAAGTTTGGAAGCCACAACGATTAAGGTGAGACATATCAGAATGGGTATATTGAGTCTCATAGTCTATAACATCTAACCTATATAGTAGACAGCTTGATCTTTATTTTGTTCATCATTGTGGGTGAGCATTTCCCTTAAGGAATGGTCATTGGCAGAGATGTAAAGGTATAAGGATTGGTCCTCTTTAGGAGTGGTAATAATGGGTGGATAAAGGAGGTACTCTTTTAGTGAATCAAAGGCTTGTTGGTAGTCCTTAGTCCACTTAAAATATGTATCTTTCTTGATAAGATGGTGAAAGGGTTGACATCTATCTGATAACTGAGAGATGGAGTGATGGATGGATTGAAGATTTCCCTATAGGCTAAGAAGTTGCTTAAGGTGGGTTGGAGGTGGCATCTCCAAAATTTCTCTAAATTTGTTAGGGTCTACTTTGATTCCTCAAAGAGAGATGATAAATCCAAGAAACTTTCTTGATAAAACCCTAAAAACATATTTCTTGGGGTTGAGTCAGACATGGAAATGGATTAGATTTTCAAAAATGATTATGAGAATGTCTAGATGATCCTTGCAATATTTAGATTTCTCAAGGATATCATCTACATAGTCCTCTATGATTTTATGGATTAGATCATGAAAGATGTAGGCCATCACACACTAGTAAGTTGCTCTAGTGTTCTTCAGACCAAATGAAATGACCATGTAGCAAAAAGTTCCCCAAATGGTGATGAAATAAGTCTTATGCTGATCTTTGGGGGAAATAAATATTTAATTATATCCCAAGAAACCATCCATGAGTGATAACATCCTGTGACCAGCTATAAGATCAACAAGTTGGTCAATGTTAGGCAAAGGGAAGTCATCCTTTGGACAAGCAAGGTTGAGCTCACAAAATTCAATACAGAGGTGAAGCCCCCTGTAGTTTTGGTAATGGGAATGATATTGGAAACCCATTGGGGATAGTCTATGGGTTGGATGAAATTGATAGACAATAAATGTTGAATCTCTTATTTGACTAGAAGGGTGTTTCAAGGGTGCATCTTGTGAAGCTTTTGTTAAATAAGCTTAGCATCAAGATGGGTGACAATGTATGTAAGGTTATGAAAGGATAGATTCTAGGTATATCCTAATAAGACCATGAAAATGCTAAGCTATGGTCATGGAAGAAAGAAGGGTAATTTTTTAGCTTCATAGAATCTAAGGATTGACCAATCTTGACAAGATGGGGGTTATCTTGAGTACCCAAGTTGACATCAATAGTGGATTCATTCAACATGGTTTAGTTCTTAAGACAAAGGGATTTGTGGATATAATAATCCCCTACACCAAGGTAGGTGATAATGGAATCATCGTATTGATGTTAGATGGTGTAAATGGTAGGATAATCATTTTCTACCATTTCAGGATGAATGAGAGGAAGGATTTTAGTTTAGTCACCTTTTTGATAAGTCAAGGGGCCTAAACTAATGGTATTGACTAAAAATCATTTAGGAGGGATGATACCCAAAATCTTTAAATTTTGAAAAAGGCTGGGTTGGTGAGGATGGGATGTTTTTCTCAATGGTGGTGATGAGTTTTGGTGAATCAGTGGGTTCTTCTAGTGGTACGAAACCAAGGCTAAATAGCTCATGAGTTTTTTGGGTTTTGATGGAAGGTAACTCATGAGGTCCATATTAATAATTATCGAGACCAAATCCCTTTTAGGCACACATATGAAGTTATAATTTGGTAAACGTGGGTTTGTTGAGATAGGAGAAGTTAGAGGTAAATGGTTGGGTGGAAGAGGTAGTGGTGGAAGTAATAAGTGGATGATCAAGTTCCCCATAGATTAAATTGGTTTTATAATTAAGAGGCTTGAAAGGAATGATGATTCTAATATTGGGGTCATAACTAGGATCATTTTTGAAGTTCCCATACTCTTGAGGAGTAGGAAAAGCATCCAAAACTAAAAGATGATACTCCCTCAATGAGAGACATTGGAACAAGGGTTCCAAGGGGTCTTCTATGGGTATTTGAGAAAAAGGGATAGAGGAGCTAGTTGAATATTCATCGATGACAGGGGTGGAGTTTTTATTGGTTGGTGGTGAGGTGGATGAGGGAGGAATAATAACATCATTGGATTGACATGTCATGTTGCAAGATGTGAAAGGATTATGGTCAAATTTTATGGTAATGACTTGACCCTCATGTTTGAATTTGACACATTGATGTAAGGTAGATGGGCAATAACTCATGTCATAGATCCAAAAGAATCCAATTAATATGTTATATTGGAACTCACCTTCTACAATGTAAAAGAGTTATAGAATTATTTGGGGTCCCAAGCAGATGTGGAGGATGACTATCCCCAAGGTAGTGACCATAGTATAATTAAAGGAGTAGAAGACCACTACAGTTTCTAACATGATATTCTTAGGTAGTTAGAGTTGGTCATAAACATGAGAGGAGATATTGTTAATACTAGCTCCTCCATCAATCATCACCCTTTTGATACAGGTGTGATTGATGTATGCAGTGATGAAGAGGGGAGGATTAGGATCTTTATAATGAATAGAAGGTATTTCTAAATCTTGGAATGTGACAAAGGTAGAAAGTTGAAGGACTCTAATAAAGGATGCAAGAGGTTGGGGGTCTTAGGGTCTCTATCAATGCTTGATGGTGATGAGGTGAAGTTTTGATTAGTTCATAAAGGCTCATCTTCATTGGTGTCTAGTGAAGTTGGTTTAACACTACTCACTAGATAGATTCATAAGGGTTAGAGGGAGAGGCACCTAAAATGAATATTTTGGGTTTTGGTGAAGGTGAAAATAAAGGTGAGGGTATTTGGGTTTGATTGGAATGTTGAGAGGTGGAATGGTATGGACACTTTGGATTTTCTCTTATCCTTTTGTTGTGCCTGATATTGGGTAGCCATGTGGATAGTATGGATGAGGGGAAGTGTTGGGCTAGATAGTTGCTTTGATTCCTCCTCACTCTTGGGTGAGATTTTCGGAGTGGTTACATGGTTTGGTTGGTAATGGGTTAAAAATAAGTTCATATAATAACATATCATATTCATCCCATAAGTTATGGATAAGTGCCTAGAGAGCTTTGAAGTTCTCCTTGTCATGTCCAGGTGTCTTATGGTATGAGCATATTAGACTGTCATTGAACCAAGATGGTTTAGGAATTCAAGGGTCAAAGGTTTTATATCTTATAGGATTTAGGAGGAATTTTTCAACAAAATTTTTAGAATGGTCAAATAAAATTTGAGCAAAGGTGTTGAGGGTGTTGGGTTTTTGGTTTTAGGAGTGGGATCCTTCTTAAAAGTAGGATTCACCATGGAAGTTAAGGTGGTGGAATGATTTTGGTAGGTATTTTTGGTTTGTATTACATGGTTATGGTTGGTTTCAAGGTGGAGGTTTTAGAGGTGGATGATTGAGATGATGAAGATTTGGATATAGGTGGGAAGGTATAGGTAGATAGGTTAGTTAAGAATGATGGTGAGTTTGATGATTTTGTGGGGGTAGGTAAAGGTATAATGAAAGGGGAAGGTTTATTTTGGGTAGTTTTGGGAGGGTTCACCCTCTTGGTATAATGATGATCTCCTAAAATGGTAAAGGATGGGGTCCTAAGATAGAAGGTAAGTGGGAAGGACCTGGTATTGTTCTGGTTCTAGGTGAGAGTTTAGGTGATTCCATATTCCTAGTTGGTTTGGTTGAGGTTTTGTTTGGTGGACTACATGGGGGTAAGTCTAACTTCAAATATGAGTGAGCAAGGATAAGTGTAGGAAGTATTCATATATTCTTGATAGGTTTGGTTAGAGAGGTGTAAGGTGATTTGACAATTTTAGATGGAGGTGGGCTGGATGGTTCCCCTATGGTTTTGGAGGGAGAAGTGTTTAATGAAGGTATTGAAGTGATGATAGGTTTAATGGTGGATGTAAGTGAGGTTGAAGGCTTGGGTTTATTTTGGTAGGGAATCCCAAGATGATTCCAAAAGGTGGATCTATCCATATTGGGTTGAGAAGTGAACTCTAGACTTTGGACCAATCTAGAAAAAGGTTTGTGAATGGGTTTGATCACTTGGTCATTGGTTTCAATGATTAAGCCCATAGGTTTAGGTGATGGAATGGTTTCTTAAACTTTTTTATTTATGTAAGGTTCTAAGATTTGGGAGGATGTTTCCTCCATGGAAGGATTAGACAAGGTAACTTCTTCTTTTGGGATGGTTTCGAAAGAGAGGGTGGGTGGTTATATGATAGGGGAGGAAGGTGTGATGGTCCCAAGTGAAGGAATGGAGGTGGTTACTTCCTTTTTTTGAGTGTCCAAAGGAATGGTGGGGAATTCCACCAATTCAATAAGTGGAGTGGGGGAAGAGGTATTTGGAGCAATAGTTGCCTCCTTTGGTATTTCTATCAAAAGAGAGGTAGGTAGGTCCATGGTCTCATCAAGTAAAGAAAGAGGGGTGATTACTTCTTGTGTTTGGGTGTCCAAAGGAATAGAAGGTGATTTTACCACTCCCACGATTGGATTGAAGAAAGAGGATATTGAGGCAATGATCTCCTTAATTATATGATCATTGACAATGACATTGCCCATATGGACCTCACGAGCATGAGATGATTCTGGTTTATTGTCATCATAGTTGGTAGAAGGGGCATGATTGGGGAAAGGTTTACGAAAGATATCAAGGAACTGATTTGGGGGTGCATTGGGATTATAAAATAGAAGTTTTCCCTTACCAATCATGTTTTATATGATGTTTTTGAAGGTTTAACACCTAATAGCATCATGTTTAATAAGACTGTGGAAAGCACATATATCATTCTCATTGTACTAACTAGGTGCAGGGTGAGAAGCATCAAATTGTTAGGGAGGTTTTATGGGAGGAAGTTGTATGATGTTGGATTTGAGCAATTTGTCTAGAACTTAAGCATAAGACTCCCCTATCGAAGTTCATTATTTTGGGGTAGTTTGGTTTTGATTTTGGTTTTGTTGGTTGGGAGAGATAAAGGAGTTGGTTTGGTTTGGTAGGTTGATAGGTGGTGGTTGAGCGGTTTTAAGGATAACTGATTTTATGGATGCCTTTGGTTTGGTGTTGGGATGGTTAGATTGATCAGAATTTTTGGATGAGGAAAGTTAATTGGATTTAAATATATAATTTTTATTTCTTAGTTTCAGCTTTCCCTCATCAATGGCTCTGCTTTCTAATATGTGTGCCATGGTGAAAGCATCATCAAAGGTTCTAAAAGTTTGAACTTGAAGAGTAGGGGAAATATGTTTGGCACAACCTTGAGAGAAAATTTCAATCAACTTAGACTGGGGTAAATATAAAGATATTGTATTGATAATACCTCTTCATCTAGCTATGAAATTAGCAATTGATTCATCATCAAATTGCTTGATGGAGTAAAGGTCAGTGATAGAGACCTTCTTAGATATATTGACTGAGAAATGGTCTAAAAATATTTGGGTAAGTTGGGAAAAGGAAAATATGGAGTGCTTGGTGAGATCACTATACCAATCCAAGGCTGGTCCAGATAAAGACATGGGAAAAGTACGAAGGAGAAGATCATCGTCATATGTAATCAAATAGCAAGAATGGAAAAATTCTCTTAAGAGTTGTTAGGGGTCCTCCTTGCTTTGAAACCTAGAAAACTTGGGTAGTTCCTATTGAGGAGGATAAGATCAAATAGGGATACATGGGTAAATAGGTTCATTTTAGATTTGATCATAAGATAACAGGTTATGAGCCCCAGAGATAGATAACTCTAGGTTGGTCATTTTGTCTATTAACATTTTGACCAAATATGTTTGAGGTTGGGAAGATCCATAATTGTGTGGTAAGTTTGGTTGAGGTTGGGTGGTAAAAATATATGTATAAGTGGTAAAAGGTTAAGAAGATGCCACATATTGGCATGTGGCCATTGAAGGTTGGGATGATGCCACATAAGGGTTAATGGGGACAAAAGGTTAGGTAGAAGATGTTATGTATCCTTGTGGATTAGGAACATATTGATAGGATGTTATGGGTATCTGTTGAGGTATTGATATGGATTGATTTTTAGGTATGAATAGGTTGGTAGATGGTTTGGGTTGAATGGTAACTCTAGTACTGATAGGTAGAAGGGTAGGAGGTATGGAAAGAACCAAATTATGAAGTGGGGTGGAAATTGATGGGTTGCTAGTGATGAGGGAATGGTAGAAATAGGGTGAAATATATCCCCATGGTGGATGAAGTATGGGTAACAAGAGGTGAGGTTGCCCCTATGTTGGATGTGTTGGTTAGTGTAGGGAGTGTTTGGCTATTGGTTGGGATGTTGGATTGATTTTGGGTGGAGGTAAAATATGGGTTATGGGTGGAAGAAGATGCTTGGGTGATCATAGGTTGGGTAGAGGTGGAACCAATCATAATATGGGGAGGTATACCATAAGTTAGATCCATAGGAGGAACCAAAGTAATAAGGGTGCGATGAGATAAGGTGTTGAGGTAATGTTGAAGGGCCATAGGTTTTTTATCAAGGAAGGTAGTGAAATTTGCATCACCTTAAAACTATCTGAGGCATGGTATGAGGGGGAGAAATATGAGGAGAACTCTCAATATCTGAAGTGTTCTCCATGGAGGAAGAAGAAGATGAGAGTTGTTCTTGGTTGGTTTGATTTCTCAATTGTTGTCTAGTAAAGACCATGTGAGGAATAAAAAATAAATGATAAAAATCACACAAATCAAACACAAATCAAGAAAATGAAAAAGATCTCAAGGCAAACAAAACATACACTAAAGTGCATTTAAAACTTAGGATTCTTTTTAGATCACTTTTGGATTATGCCTTAGAAAGTGTGAAGAGGAAATTTGGTTTGTAGATCAAGTAATAAAGAGGAAGTCTAAGGTTGGTTTCAGGTGTTAAAAGGCTCTCAAAAATCTATATTAAAATTCAGTATGTGGCTTGATATTTGGGCCTACCCCCTCACTTCACACATATCAATGATAAGGGTGTCGAGTGCTTATCCAAGACATATTGAATTTCAATGTTTAGACTCAACTAGAGAGCTGAGTTTTGGTTTCTCTTCTTGGAAATTACCTCCAAGTAAGATAGCCAAAGGGTAAGGTGTACCACTAGGTGATGAAATCTTAGTCGGGCTTTTTGTCAATTATTTTGATGTATTAATGGATTATGTGTTTTGGTAAAGTGTGTGATAACTAAAATGAAACTACGATTGATTACTTTGATTTTAAGTTAACTAGATGAACTAAAAACAAGAAAGCAATCAATGTATGCATGGTTTATTTTAAGACCAAAAGAAATTTTAGATTTCATTGTATGAGCATAGAATAAAGGAAGAAAAGGGAACCTAGATGATGTTAGGGTTCTACCGGGAGTGTCAAAAATTTTCTCTCAATTTTTACTCATTTCTTAATTATTGAAGAAGGTAAACAACTAGTAATAAGGGCATGGTAGAAGAACCTGGTTGATGTGCGTGTGTGATCCAGATGAGTGTAGAGAGATATTTTTTGTCTTAGAAGGATGACCTGTAGGTAAGAAATCACTAGCAAAGGGGTTGTTAGAAATATATTAAGGTGGACTACCTAACATGAGCTAGATCTAAGAAGCGTGAGCTTGTTAGGAGGCTATCAATCCACTCTTTGATAACAATTAAGTTGAAAGACATAAATATTAAAATACTTGCATCAAATAACAAAAATTAACTGAAATGAAATAAAAGAAAAAATAAATGCTTTTTAGAGAAAATAAAATATAGTAATAGTGGGTCAATACTAGTGCTAAACCAGATCAGGTTAGGTTCAGAAAATTAGGTAGGGGTATGTGAATAGGTAGAGACATATAAACTTGGATTTGGTTGGGGTTAAGGGATTAAAAATAACTTGTTATTTATTACCACAGTGATCATCAGTGTTTAGGGTGACCGTCAGTGGGTAATCTAACCATCAGTGGTTGGGTAACCATCAACGGTTGGAGGTGACCTTCAATGGTTAGAGGTGACCATCAATGGTTATGATGACCATCAGTGGTTCCCTGTAGATTTTGGAAGTACTTAGAAAAGACTTATAGAATGAGTTAATGATAAAGTAAGCATTTGTTAAGGGTCTAGTTAGGGGAAAATAATTTTCAAGATAGATTAGGAGATCTGATTCAAGCCTAGAAGTCAGAAACCAAACAAAAAAATCTGGGATGCAAATATACTTATTGCTTTCTAAATGGTTGATGGCTGATTGCTAGAGCAATTTTGGAAAAATAATGGTACTTTTCCTCAAGAGCGATTTTGATAAAGCTTTGGATCCCTATTGTAGTTGTTAAATTGTTGTAAGGAAGACTAGTTGGAAAGATTGAATACCTATATGATATAATGTTTGTGATGATGGATCGCTTCTCACCTCTTTCTCCCCTCCTTTTATAAGCAAAGAGAGATGGAGGGTAGAAGGTTCTCTAAGAGTTTGGCTTGTTTATTTCAATTCTTGGGAGTTTTTTAGTACTAGGTAAGGTATACATATTAAATTATGTCATTTTATTTTATACACAACTAGTGTTTGTGTTAAAACAAGGAAGACTTGACTATCTATGCTCAACTTAACCATAGATGGTTATGTTGACTATCAACAGTCGAGCGTCTAAAGGTAAAGGGGTCAAGTTTGGTTTAAAAGGGTTGTGTGAAGGATTAGTTACTAAGTTAGTGAGTTATTTAGCTTACTAGCTAACTAGACCCAAGGTCTAATGGGTTGGTCACTGGTCCAAAAGGGCTAGGTCCCTAGGGGTTCCTATGGAATTTTGACATCTAGAACCATTATGTTTGATTTTCTAGTGTCTACATATTTGACAAAAAGGTTGAATACTACTTGAGGGATAAGGCTCCCACAAATTTGAGATTGGCATTCAACATGGCCATCCAAATTGAAAACATTATAAAGGTTGTGGGAAAGCCTCTAAATAAAAGGGTTGATGTAAAGTTGATCAATCCTAAGAAGACTCAGCCCAATAAGGTAGCCAACCTTGAGGAGACTATGAAAACCTTAGCAACTGTTGTCAAGGATATGTGATACAAGTTGATCAGAGATGAGAAGGGTATTCCCCATAGATCTTAAAGTTAGGAGAGAACTCAAAACCAAAATCAAGCACAAGGGATACCCTCTTTCCACAATATATATAATGATAGAGGGAAGAGACCTACCCAAAATGATAGAAATTAGAATAGAGGGGTTGGGAAGAAGGTTCATAATCTGTTTAATGCCAATGTTAATGTTGTGGACTATGAACTTGAAATTGATTGGTGTGATACATGTTTCCTCCCCCATCTTCTTTGTGATACTACTAAACAAATTGATGAAAATGCATAGGATCCTAAGTATACATTTTAAAATGATGAGATTATGATGTTTGAATATAAAATCCTTTGAATTAAAATCTCTACCTCCATAAAAGTCTTAAGTGTTACTACCGTTGATCAATTTTGGAGTGAAGTGAAAGAGGTATGTGTCCCAAATCTTGAATTTGTTTGTTATGTAAATATGACATAAGCATATGAGTTACCCAATCATGACTTTAAATTTTAAGGATCCATGATGATTAAAAAGTATGATGGGGTAATTCCTTTAGTTGAGGATAGGTGGTTGTTAATTAATACAATTGCCTAAGAGAAAGAGTATAGTCTTAGAAGCAAGCAATAAGGTGTTTTTCCTTAAGAGACTACCGCTACAGATCCAAGAGCATGGGATAAACATAAGGAAATTAATAAAATTAAATAAATCCTTATTTTTTCCAAAATAGCACCTACTTCCCAAACTATTAAACAAAGAGGTGCTTCAGCCAAGAGTAGATAACCTTTGCTATCCAATATTCCTAAGGGTATGAATGATATAAGAAGAAACCCACCCTTGAAAAATGTTATTAGGAATGCTAATTCATCCCATCCTATTCTACCTCTAAATTTAAATGACTTTATTCATATTAAAGGTGTTGTCAACCTTCCTCCTAATACTCCCCTTCCTTAGTACAATGTATGTGATATGTTCCAAGTGTTGAGCCAATTAAAAATCATTGTCCCACTTGTTGAATTATTATGAATACTATAACATAGAAAGAGGGCATTTGAGTATCTAGTGTTTAATGAAAATACAATTGCTAATGAAATTAATTCATCCCCAACACTCTTGGATGACAGTGAAGATTCAGATGAGGCTATTGAACCAACCCTGGAGGTTTATTTGGGGATTGCATTAATATAAATTTAGCTAGATGTTGACCTTTTCTATACCACCCTATTGATTAATGGTTTGATTGTTCACAATTGTATGTTTTAAATGGATCCTATTGCAATGTGATGCCCCTAGGTGTCCTTAATGATCTTGGATTAAAAATAAGATCTACTTTTGGTAAGTGTTATGCCTTGGACTCATGAGAAGTACCAATTTTTGGACAAGCTAAAGGATTGGTAGTGTAGTTTGTAGTTCATCCAGGTAATTTTTTTAATATGGATGTGTTATTTGTGGATTGTCCTCACAAATGGGGGATGTTTTTATCAATAAAATGGGCTGCCAACATGGGTGGCAGTGTTTAGATGGACTTGTCTTATGCCACCAATCCTTTTGAGGTTAAGATGGTCAAACTTCATAGGGAGACTATAATGTTACACATGCTTAAAGATCCAAAATGTGCTCTAAATGAGGTTATATAAATTTATCTAGAGATGTATAACTTCATTTGGAATGTAGATTATGTTGAACAATCTATTTTTCTTGATGTTGGATTTGAGAAATAAAGTGTTTTTTTAGAGAATGTCTTTTGACGGGGCTTGATCCAATCTTGGAAATGAAGTTGGGGTTGTATTTTATGCCCCTAATAAGGAATATTTTAGGTTCTATTTCAAGCTATCCTTTGAGTACACTAAAAATATTTATAAATATGAGGTACTCTTGTTTAGTTTGAAGATTGCTCAAGAACATGGAATTACAAGTCTGATTGTAAAAGGTCATTCTGAGTTAGTGGTTAAGTAGGTCCAAAATGCCTATGCCACCAAAAATAAATTTTTGAAACAATATGAAAATGTTGTATGGAATTTTGTAGAAATATTTGATGCTTTCAATATTTGTTATCATGATATAAGTTTCAATGAGGAAGCTAACAGACTTGTAGGGTTGGATACTCAGTTTGAAAATGAGAATATGAACCCTCACTATCAGTATCAAGTGGAGGTGTTGGTTCAAACTTCAATCCCAGACAACATTCATCATTGGCAAATTTTTGATGATGATGATGATCAGATCAAAAGTTTTCTAAATTGTGAAGCTAAAGTTTTAGAACAAATTACAAACTTGGAATCCCTTGTCCCAATATGTGATGGGAAGTAAACCTTAGTTGGGAAGGTGTAATATCCCTTTCCAAGCATAAGACAAGGGCAAAACCATCAAGGAGAGGTTATACCATTTCACATGAAGAAATTGTTGCCAAGGAGCAGCACTATCATTTAATATAGTAGTCATTAAATGGATATGAATGGAAATATTAAATAGAATTATTATCAAAAATGAACAGAAGTTTCAAACAGAATTGTTGTTGGAAGTGAATGTAAATGTCGATGGAAATGTTAATAGAATTATCAACAAAAATGTCAACAGTCACATCTTTTGGTGAAGAGATGCCTCTTAGATGGGACACCACCTTTGATATAAGATTATGCTATATTTATATTCACTCATTCTAGTGGGAAAAAGCATTCATTAAACTCTTGTATAAAACATTCAAATGTGTATAATCATTATGCTTACAACCACTTTTAAGGATGAAATCCCTAAATCATGTAATTGATTACAAGGACAAAAACCCTTGTGATGTAACTTTGTAATATTTGAAATCTATTTTCAAAAATAGACAATTAATCTAGTTGGACTTTATTATTATTTTATAAAATAGTATTAAAAGGAATTCTAGAAAATCCAAATTAATGTAAAATATTCTGATTTAGAATATTGCAGTGGTATCAGAGCTCTCATCCTTCCATCCTATGGAACAGAATTCATATGTAAAATAACAATAATTTATATTAAAAAATAATAAATAAACTAACAAGGTAATCTAACCAATAGGATAAATAGGATTTGATGTTAAGCGATGGGATAAATTTATCCAAAACCAAGAACAATTGGTAAACACAATATCACAAATGATTGTTACCATAAAAAGAATGATTGATTTCAATACACAAGAAACACTGAAAATGCCATTTGTTGTTCCTTGTTTAAAGAAAATTGATCATGTACCTCCATGGAATTCATCATTTAATTCTGACCATGACAATTTGTAACCTAACAGAGCTAGAAAGTGGACTTTTGACCTTGAACAATCTGTTAATGACTACATGGATGATGAAGTGAGCAATTAAAATGAGGAAGCAAAAACATTAAGAAGAGAAGTTAAAGATGATAAAATAGAACCTAGTTCATTAAATTATCAATCCATTATAGAGATTGAAAGTGAGGTTCAACTAACTCTCAAAATTGGATGCAAAAAGGGAGAAAGAGAAAATGGCAAGCAAAATGGGGCATGCCTACAACTGAGCATTCTAGAGATAAGTAGGAATGAGTTGGAGGAGTGTAAACAATTAAGACATCTAGAGGAGGCACTCCTCTTTCCTACAACCTCCCCAAGGTCTAAAGCTCTTTCTAAAGGAGCTGTTGGGAAGCACATGATAGTTCTATCAAATGAAAGCTTTTTGAGAGGGTCTTTTAACTTTGATCAAGAATATAGTAAAAATATAGAATGGCCATCAGTCTCTAGAACTCTGACTTTCCAAGAGAAAAGAGAGAGATCACTTCTTGGCATTTCTCTGAAAGTCATTACAAACTCTCATAAGGAATTACATCCAACTAGACTATGGAGACATGCTGAAGATAGTTTATGTCATTTTCCCTTAGGGTTCACTCTCAAGAATTTTGCATCACACCAGATATAGACTCACAGATGCAGACTTTTGACCTACAAGATTAATATCTTGCACAACCATTTGTTACATTTATAAGTACTACAATGAATGTTAAAATAAAGGCTTCTCGGTTTGGTTTGGGGATATGGTATCCAAATGGTAACCTGGTATAATGTACTTAGTAGGAATCACAATCCATGTACCATACAAAAAGCCCATCAATTTCTAGGTAGGCTTTATGTCAGATGGGTCCTTTTTCTAGATCAAAGATTGGTAATCAATAATGAGTTGTCCTTGCATTGTCTACTTTTGCTCCTAGTTCATCACATTTTCCATTACATAGCGTGAAAGAGTGCTCAAGATCATTCTAGCCTATAAATTACATTGGTTTGGTAGGTCAAAGTGATGTTGAGAGTAAGATGGGAAAGGAAGTAGATCTAACACTTGGAATTTCAAGTGGGATGATGGAGAAACCTAGGAAAAATATGCATTATTCTAATACCATGAATAAAACATAAATTAATGCCATGAATTAAAAAAAAGTATCCTCTAGTAACAATAATGTGAAATTTGAAATAATTAACAAAATCATGCATCAAGAGTCTACACATCTACATGGAGATGTTCAAAGGGATCGATGCTTCACTAGAACCTTTATAGAGTTGCCATATCCAGAGAGGTTTAGTGTAAAGCATGTATCACATAAAAATGGGTTGGAGTTTTCAGAGCTTTGTAAGTCTTCATCTCAAGGAATGTGGTACAGGACAGGGCATGGAACAATTTCAACAAAGCAATTGGTGGATAATCTTGGAGAAAGAGGTGTTTCAGCATGTAAAGAGAATATTTCTTTGGCTTCTATATTTTTGAAGGTTTTTGACATTACAAATGGAGAGAAAGGTGTAAATTATGATGTTCTATGAACTATAGAAGGGGGAACATACAAGTCTAAAAATATTCTTGGTTTTGTTGACAAAATAATGAATAATTCTACTACTATTGGGGAAAATATTGGCAATAGTCAAGAATCAAGAACATGTAAAAATCATAGAGATTTTCATATGTTTACTAAAATAGACCCAACCAAGCATGAGATTAAAATAGAGACATTAAAATAAAATATCAATGTTGTGTATGGGCCACACAAGGAAGAAGAGTTAGGTGTTGATAGCAGCAAAAAAATATCTTTTACAAAAAATAATTTTCTGCCTTCAGCAATAAAACATGTTGGTGAAAATGTGTGGGAGGGAAATTTTATTGCCTTAGTAATTGGAGCTAATGGAAGTGGTGTGGAAGTCTCCAGGTAATTGGAGATGGAAGATTGATTTACTTCAAGTAATTATAGTAAAGTTGGAAGAGTATCTACTTCTAGGATGTTAGTTTCCTTGATAGAAGTAATTTGGCTGGAAGAGTTGACAAAGATGGTGAAAGTCTTATTAAATTTTCTCCATAGATTACCATTTGTGACATAATTATGATAGTGGATATTTTTAAAATTTATCTTCAGGGTTTGTTTTTAGCTGAGAAAGGTCAAAATGTTGTAGGGATAATAAATGAATTGGATTTGATAATTAATGAAGGAAGAATAGTGCACCAAGAACATGAGGAATTATGCATTGAATGTGCATTTTTGAAGGCCCAATTAGGAGATTATAATAATACACTAAGCTTTGTTGAATATGTAAGGTTGGATCTAACATCTCTATCAGCAAGCAATGCAATGAGAGTGGAAAGTTTGTAAATCAAGTTGCAATGGATTATTAATATAGGTAAGTGATTGGTCCAATAGTTTGAAATAACGGATACTAAAAACAAATTGAAGATGAAGATATTATCTCAAACATAGATTGAAATAGTTGGAGGACTGACTACAAAAAATGTGAGACTCAAGAATGATATTGAGAAGTTGAGAAGAAATATTGTAAAAAACTAAATAAAATCCTCATTTTCACTACAATTCCTTAAGGAAAAGAAATCTAAGGAAGGTAGGTTTTTAATATCTTTTTCTAAGCATAAGATAAAGGCACAACCATTAAGGAGAGGTGTTTCCATTTCACATGAATAAATTGCTACCAAGGAGTAGTGGTGCCATTTAATACAATAGTCTTTAAATGGATATGAAAAAAATATCAAATGAAATTGTTATCGGAAGCGAACAAAAGTTTTAGATGGAATTTTTACCAGAAGTGAATAGAAATGTTGATGGAATTATCGATTAAAATGTCAACAATCACATATTTTGGTGAAGAGATGCCTCTTGGATGGGACACCACTTTTGACAGAAGATTATGCTATATTTATATTCACTCATTGCAGTGGGGAAAAACATTCATTCAAATATTGTATAAAACATTCAAGTGTGTATAATCGTTATGCTTACAACCACTTTTAAGGATGAAATCCCTTAATCGTGTAATTGATTAAAATGATGGAAACCCTTGTAATCAAACCCAAGGATGAAACCCCTTGTGGTGTAACTTTGTAATATTTGAAATCTATATTCAAAAATAGATAATTAATCTAATTGGAATTTATTATTATTTTATAAAATATTATTAAAAGGAATTATGAAAAATCAAAATTAATTTAAAATATTCTAATTTAGAATATTACAGAGGCACCTCATTCAGTTGAATATGAACACTATCCCTAGAGGATTGGTGAGTTTAGAGGTATCAAATTTAGTCACTGTACAAAATAAAAATGGTAACATCCTCTTGTGTGTGGATTTTAAAATTTTGAATAAAGATTATATGAAGGATAATTACCCCTTACCTAATATAGAGAACCTATTTCATAGTGTTATAGGATTATAAATGTTATCCACATTAGATGGTTTCTCAAGATATAGTCTAGTTGTGGTAAAAGAATCTGAGAGACCCAAAACTGTATTTACAACTCCTTAGGGCACTTATGTCTACATGAGGAATCCTTTTAGGTTAATGAATGGTAGTGAAATTTTTTAGAGAGCTATGGATGTTGATTTTTTATGGGTAATTAAAAAAATTATTGTTATGTATCATGATGATATACAGTGTACTCTAAGAATAAAAAAGAGCATTTGGAAAAAGTGTTCTTTGGATATAGGGAGTTAGGCATTTCCCTTAATCCTAAGAAATGTCACTTTGGAGTTAAAAATTATAAGTTTTTGGTACATATATTATCTAAGGATGGTGTCATGATAGATCCAAAGAAAGTGGAAGCCAAGTTCAAATAGGGAATTTAGTCCTTTGGAAAAATCAAATTTGTAAGAAGGTTTGTGTCTAACTTTGCATAGATCACTCTACCTATTACTTTAATGTTAAATAAAGACAACCCATCAAGAGTGAGGATAATAACATACAATATTTCAATGACATCAAAGGAGCCTTGAAGTCTGCCCCTACCTTGGCTAGTCTTCATTACACTAGGGAATTTCAAATATTCTATTTTGCATCATAAATTATTGGAGTTATTATTCTATTACAAGAGAATGATGATTGTCATGAACAACACATAGGTTTATTTAGTAAATATATGTAAGGGTATGAAATAAATTATACTATCAAGGAAAAATAGGCTTTCACGCCTTGAAAGTTGTCAAAACATTCATACACTATATTTTGAGTTTAAAGATTATTGCATATGTCCTGTATATAATGGTGAAGGACATATTGACTCAGATTGAAGTATCAAGAAAGAAGTACATGTGGGTCAACAAGTTAAAATATTATGACATCGAGATCCAAACCACCAAGTTGATGAGAGGGATGGGATTTGCTAATCTTATGGCTGAGATCAATTTGCAATCTATTGAGGTAAACAATATTATTTTTAATATTGATGATTCTCTGAGTTAAATTAGCATGTCTCCATGGTAAAGGGATATTTTTTATTACTTGAAAAGTTTGAATTCTCCCCTTGACTTAGATAAGAATCAAAGGATAACTCTTAAACTCATATCCCAAAAGTATCTCTTGTCTAAAAATGGACTGGCATGGAAGAATATAGATGGGGTTATCCTAAGATGCTTGGTAAAAGAATAAACTATTGATTTAATTATAGAAATTCATAGTGGAGTATTTGATGGTCACTTTGAACCTAAAGTCACAGCTCATAATATTCTAAGAGTTAGTTATTTTTGGTTGTCATTATTCAAAGATGTTGCACAGAAAGTAAAAAAATGTGAGAAATGTCAGCGCTTTGCTGGGAGGTTGAAAATTTTTGGCTCCCTCCCATTTCAACCTATAATGATTGAAGACCCATTTAGATAATTTGGAATGGATTTCATTTGAGAAATTATTGACACATCAAGCATTTGTCATAGGTGGATATTGGTTGCAATTGACTACTTCATGAAATGGGTTGAGGTGGTCCCTATAAAGAAGGCCACACATCAAATGATCATGGATTTTCTATTAAATCATATTATATGTAGATTTGGTGTGCCTATCAAAATAATTTTTGAAAATTCCATGACTTTTAGAGCTAAACCTTTGGTGGCATTATGAAAATAATATGGGATCACATTAATTTATGCTTCCAATTACAACCCTCAAGGGAATGGGTAAGTAGAATCTAATAATAACAACTTGCTCAAAATCATTAGATGAACTTTGGAAGCTAACAAGAAGTAGGTTGAACAACTTAAGTTTGCCTTGTGTGATAATAGGATCACACCTAAGAGAGCTATAGGTAAGATCCCTTTTGAGCTTGTTTTTGGATCTCAAGTTTTTTACCAATGAATCTATAGTTGCCAACCGATCAATTCACAAAATGGCTAGAAGAAAATGATGAAATCAGAATGAACCAAATTATTGAGCTTGATGAAACTAGAAGACAAGCTTATGAGAGACACATAAAGTTCAAGGAAATGCTTAAAATAATATTCAACATAAAGGTCACTCTAAGAGATTTTCAAGTAGGAGATATGGTTTTACTATGGGACAACAGACATGAGGAGAAAGGCAAGCATGTCAAAATTTTATGCCTTGTGGATGGGCCCTTATTCTATTGACTATAACATTAGGGAACACACTTTTTTCTTGAGAGAACTAGATGGTGAAATATTAGAACTACCAGTTAATGGCAGATATCTAAAAAAAATCCTTTACTGAGTCCATATTTGTATACAGTAATGTATAATGTATATTTTTATTGTTTTGTTTCCCTTCTAATTTGGGCTTTGTTTGTACATTTTTTTTGTTGTTTTTCATTGTGTATTCATTCTTAGATCCTCCTAGTCTAATTTTATTGGTCTACCCTTGATATGTTGGGTTTTCTAAGGTGTTTTCTAAGAAATCATCAAAATTCTAACTCCATGGCCCAAGGGATTTGCACCTGGTCTTATTTTTTAGGGTTATTTGTACACCCACAAGGAGTGTACATCCCTAGGAGAGAGCTAGTTTTAGTACCCAAATCTGAACTAAAAAATTTTGTCCTTATTTCCCTAAGAATGAGTGCCTAAAGGTTTATATTATTTCCCCCTCGAAAGAGATCATTTGGATCATAAAAATCTGCTTTTGTAATATGTTGTGGAGACCCCATTTGTCTGGTTTCACTAATAATTAACATTTTAATGTTTGTGTTTAATGTGTACATTATAGGGTTTATGGTGAAATTAAGTTGGGAAGATAATATAAATATGACTAATTATTGAGAAATTTTAGGTCTAAATATCTCTCATTTCAAAGGAAAAGCATAAATTTTAAAGCTAAATGCAAATTACAATGTAGAGCATAGTGGAAGTTTTAGTAAAATGTAACTTTGGAATGTGTAATATGGAAAGTGATGTTAAGCATTTGAAGCTCATAGTCAACTCATGCTCAAAATTCAATGCATATTTAAAGGGTAACGATGGAATTTTGAAATCCAAATACAACTTTACATTTTTCAAATTGTAAGTTACAAATGAGGCTCTGAAGTCCATGATGTAGATTCTGATAGATATTACAACAATCATTTACAACTACAAATTTCAATATGTTTTCAAAGACCCATTGCCCACTATGCTTGCTAAAAGATAAATCTCACACCAATGATATTCCATGAGTCATGTCCATGTGGGAAAGTCAAAAGGTCTATGATGGAAGTTTTTATTGGAGGTGTAATGGTCATATGCAATTAAAAATTACAATATGCAAGACAAATCCCAAAAAAATAGCTTATGGGTTAGCCCACATAAATGTTCTAAAGACCATGTGAGAGATTTTTAAAGGAATTATAATGAAGGATTTTAAGACAAGTCAAAGAGAGAAATCTAAAATCCAAACATGACAGAGGATTTCAATTCAAAAGCACAATGGATATTTTGAAACTAATGATTATGTCATGGGGGTTTTCATTATTCATGTGGAAATTTAAAAAAGGCCACATAAATATCGCAAACCCCATGCCACATATTAAGTCTTAGCCCATGTCAAGGAATAAATACCAAGTGTGGTGAAAGGTTAAAAGGAGATGGTCCAAGTCAGTGAAGGATAAGTAAAACAAAGCTTTAGGCAGCAATCAACTTTCATTTGCAATTACAACTTGCAATATGAAAACAAAACCCTAAAGTCTGCACAAAGAGTGTGGTAGAAGTTTCAAAGGGAAACTCAAGTGTGAGACCCAGTATGGATTTTAAGTGAAGACACAACACAAAAATGTAACTTTGCATTTGCAAATTGCAAATTACAAAAAATGTTCCAAGGTCCATGGCCTACAATGATGATTTCAAAGGCATCAACTTGGCATAAGAGTCCACGTGTTCTTATCAGGCTAAACAATGATTCCATGAAGGATATAATGGTCCATGAAAAAATATAAGTGTCATCTCTAGATGAGGTTGATTTGGAAGAGTAGATGGATGGATTAGTCCTGAGTGTATTGAACCAGTTATAGTTGAGTTCAACAAGCCTGTAATTAGATGTTTTATCCTTAATGAATGCTTATGATAGATCAACCTTGAGCTCATCATAACACTACCATTTTACTATTTATTCATATGGAGTGCCTTTTTCCAAGCAGTAGTAGGGGTCTTATTTAGATCCATAGCATTTCTTATGTGCCTAGGTGAAACATTAGAAGCTATGAATCCTATGAACTCTGAAGTCATGTCTACATGAGCAATTTCCATGGTAAATTTGTATTTCATGGGAAAGAGAAGATTTGCTAAGGTAACTCTATTTTCAAGATAGAGAAATCTTATCTGCATGTCCTCACCTACAAAAGGAAGAGAAAGAGGCATTATAGCCACTGATGGATTCTCAATCTCTGTCTATTCTATTATATCAATGCATAAGCAATCTGTAGGGGGGTCCTTACCTTGGACAGTTGGTTGATAATAATTTATATCCTTGGTTGGCCTCTTTAAGATTTGAAGTCTTATTCAATCATCCAATGTCAAATTAGAAGGATGAATTCCTTTTTGTCAAAAGTGCCACAATTTTCATGGGGTTTTAGCACATTGTTATTACGTGAAGCACTATATATCCTCTTTGGCTTATGATATTAACGTATGTATTTTGAAGCTCCAAAAACTCTATTATGACCTTTGCATCATAATTGGTTGCTGCATAGTGCAGGGCATGATCATCATTCAAATTTTTTCAAAGTCTAATGAATCTTGTAAGGATCATAATTACATTTTGTATACTGGAGATGGTAATGGACACCAAGAAATTGACACATGAAGAATGTATAGAGTAGATGGGTATGATATTACTCACTTTAAGGAGAATCTTCTTGTTTCAGTTCCTAACCTAAAAGTCAAGCCTTCTATGATAAAATATGTGGCATCTCCAAAAAGCTTAAGGAACACAAATATTTCAAATTCATTGTTAAAATCAAAAGCCACTGAAACTACTCAACCAAAGAAATTTATTTTTATGGTATCATCTCTCTACACTAGTTACAACTACATACAATACCATGAGATCTAAAATTTTGAGTTTAGAAGAAATGAAGCATAGTGGTGAAACTATTTCTAAATAGGATTATGTGTCATAAATTGCTATGAAAGAGGATTTATATAGTCCTAATGAGTTTGAGGTTATTGACACACCCAAAGAATAATTTGTGATTAATTTCAAATGAAGAAAGAACATTCCTAGATCTAAGGATCATACAAGGTCAAAAGTTCTAGAAATTCAAAAGCTCAAAGTGTAAGGGACATTTCTAGTAGGAATGCAAAATGCATTTGTAACTTTAAAAAATTGCAAATTCTAATATGCATTCTAAGGTTCGAACCCACAGGTCAATGCATGGTTAATGTCTCAAAGTAGGATTTTTAAGGGGAGCTACAACATCAAAATGCAATTTTAAAATTTCAATTTACAAACGTATAATGGATTTCAAAAATCTCACTAGGTTGTAAAATTATAGTTGGGGTCCAAAATCCCACCAAAGCCAAAAAGTTTAAATATACAACTCAAGCCCAAAATCCCACAAAAGGCAAAATAAATAAAAAATATACATGTATCACTATTAGGTTTGATGATAAAAGAAAAAATAAAAAGTGAACAGATAAAGTAAAAGTCAAAAAGGTAAAAAAATAAAGTTAAGTGTTATATGCCAAATTTGACTAATGTCGAAGATCTCCACAGATGAGGCTAATTGTTGCAAGGTTTTCGAGTCAAAATAAGCCACTGGAAGCATATTCATGTTCAAATGGCCATGGATCCCACACTACCTCCATTATAATCAGAGCATTCTAATGATATCATGAAAAAGCTAGAGGCATTATTTAGCTTACACAAGGAGGAGGGAAACCATCATCCATAAAATACTAGTTGGGAAAATGAATAGTTGAAAAGCAAGGCAAAACAGTTGCATATGAAGAAAAAATTAGTTTTGCTCTCAAAGAGAATATTCTCCCTCAATCCCAAGTGCAACATAATTTTAGCTAGGCAAATTAAAGTTTGTTATCAAACTTCATCATGACATAGACATCTACTAGAATGATTTCGTTATAGAGCATGAGCTTCTAAGCATGATAAAAGGCATCTTCTAGCTAAAGCATCTTGGAATATTCTAGTGAGAGATTTGTATAAATAAAGATGGATTGTCTCCTTTATAGAGGTTGTTGTTTTTCTGGGATCCGTGATGTGTCTCTCTTGCTAAGGTGATTGTAGTTGTATAGTCATTAGTAAGCTCTTAGATAATTTTGTGTATGTCTCCCCAATTTTAGAGCAAATCCACCATGCTTTTCACCATTTTTATGCATTCTAAACATTATGCACATTGAATTAATTTCAAGTTAATGAAAACATATGTGATTTCTATTGTATCTTTTCAATGAAGTGCAATGGTACATTATTCATATATTTTTTATTGGGTATTTAATTTAATGTCTATTAATGGTAGTCATTCTAGGCATGAATCTAGGTAATAAATTCCTTTATGTATTCTGATTTGGGATTGTTTATTGATAGTCTTTTAAGGACACCCTAGACTTATGGAGCTGATAGGATAAAGTGCTTGAATATTCACTTGTAATGTATGCTTTGGGGTTTCAAGGGTCATTTTAATGCTTGCATTGGATTGGCATCAATGAATACAAACTATTCCTTGTAGTTTTCTATACCTTGTTTACTAGTCTTGTACATCTTGGAATGAATGATAGCTTAATTGTTGAAGGAATTCCCTATATTGAAAGCCACCACAACCCACTTTTATATATATACATAACGCATCCTACCTATCTTGCCCCTACAAATGATACATGATGTTGAATATTCTAATTTTTATTTTCCCACAGATGCATAAGTGGTGTATATCTAAAATGTATTTATGTATGATCCATGAAGAATAGCATTTGGATATTCCATTTAGATCCTAGTTATCAAAATTTTATTTAGAAACGAAGGTTGTAATCACCCTCTTATCTACCTTTAATAGATTGTGTCTAATTTAGAAGCATTTGCCTAATCTATGTGACAACTCTCCTTGAGTGGATTATACAAGTTTTGTTATGCTTTGGTCATATTTGTTTATGTGCTAGTAATCCCTTGGATATTTAACTTTAGTATCCCTCCATGTGAGAAAGCTACCCTATAGGTCCTCTCACACTAGTTCAGGAAAAGCCAAAAGTAGTAGGGAACTAACCATACCCTCTATCAGTGTCTTCCAATCATTGTCTATGTTTAGTCCATCCAAATGTTAAACTCTTCTCTAGCTATAATGACATAATTTAGGTTTACATCTATATTTTCCATCTTTTTAAGTTTGCAAGGCTAAATCCTATAAGTGTACAAATGGGAACCAACATTGAGAATGAAGATTATCCATCAATGAACAACTAGAGTTTAATAATTTGATACACTTAGTGGACTAAAATATCATGAGATGGGAACATGTAAAATCCTAACTCAATCAGTCCTATATACCTCCTCCTATCCCAAGTCAACCTATTTTTGCTACAAATCTCCTCCAGGCTATAATACAAGATCAAAATAAGTTTAATGAGTCTCTTAATGATTTCACTAGCTCTAGAATCCCAAGTTGGAAAAATTGTATTCCGCAAGAGAAACTTATGTCTACCCCAACTCCACTCACACTTCCTCAAAATCCAAAGACTATTCCTCCTTGGAAGCCTTCTTGGACCATGAATCCTGATTTTGTCATGCCTATCCTAGAGAGTGAATCTTCTCCTATACTTATCCAAATTCAAGAGAGATTATAAGTTGTAAACGTTACACCAAAAGGTCTTTTAATTTGGAAGGATTTTATTCATATGAAATATCAAGAGTAAGAGGGAGGAATAATGCTAGAATTAAAGTCAAAAGAGAATACAAGCCTATCAAGTCCTTCATCTACTATTCATGTTGTAGTTGTCCAAGAAACATCTAATCAGCCTAAGTCTCCAAAAATACCAAGTTAGAATGATACATTAGTAGGTTTCAAGCAAGCCAATAAATTTTATTACCCTCCCACCCTCTCTTTTTGTCAAGGATAATCAAATACATTGATGGAATAAGATGGAAAATCAATTGAGAAGGAGAACTTGTTAAGAAAACATGATGATTTGGCTATCTCAGAAAGGTAAGATGTTGTAATTGTAACTAAATATCAAGAAGGTGTTGTAGAGAGTGATCCTACTGATCATAAATAAGAGATAATCATTTTCACTCCCCTTGGTGGAGAGGATCACAAATAAGCTTTCAAAGAGGAGCATGAATCTCTACCTTTCAATAAATAGTTGGATCCCTCTAGAGTTTAAAAATGATCAAGTGGATTATCTTGATTAATATGGTTTTGATGTTGATGATGAAGAAGACAAGTCAATGCTGATAGAGTAAGAAAATCATCAGATGATAAATTTCCAATGGGAAAATGAACTTCCATTCTTCATGGAGGAGGATGAAGACTAGTCTAGTCTTGAATAAGAGAGCTTGCAACCTTGTCATGAACCTACTCAAGAATGTGAAAAATTTGATTAGTATGTTATCCATAAAGAAAATGGTAAGATAAACATTGAACTTGACATTATTTCAATTAATCAATAAGAATTTTATTTTTGGGAAGATTTAGAAATGTTTTGCTCTAATCTAGATGGTAAACTTATAACTCATGAAGAGAAGGCTAATGATGTTGTCATGGCCAAGGATTAATATCAAAAGATGTATGAGAAAGTATTTGAATATAGAACAATGCTTGATGACCTTATTGAACTTAATGTATAAGTACAAGGAGATATTGATGATATGTGGAGGTCCTACTTAGACATGTTCAATGAGTTTGAAGAGCTTGGTAAGCTAACACCACAAGAAGTTGTGAATGAAGAGTTTGATGCTCTCACCAAATCAATAAGTTTGATCAACCATCACAAAGAGGTTCAAGTGAATGATAGGACAATCTATGATGAGTATGGTATTATTCAAGATGAGCAAGAGAATAATATGTTGATTGGCCAAGAAGAAAGTGATATTGAGGATTTCCTTAATGATATGGCTAACATTCTCCTTCAAAATGGTAGTTCTCCAAATGAAGGTTTTCAAGAGATAAATAATGAGAATCCTCTTGATGAAAAAAGAGTGGTATTATTTAAGCCAAACATCCTATCTTGGGATGAGTTTGAATTTGTCCTTAACTCACATAATCGACTCATGGACATGGGAATGAAGCCAAAAGGTCTGACAGCTAGTCATGGAGATATTGAGAGCATGCCAATCATGTTGGCAAGAAATAAACATGATACATCACATGCTTACTTAAAATTAATCTCATTACACAACATGTCTCATTTAATGAGGTAAATTGTCTAAGAAGATTTCCATTTGACCCTGGAGGAAGAAGGTATGCAATTTAGTTGTACATAGTAGTCTTTCATTTATTTTCCCTAAAGTGCCTTTGCATAACTGTGTGTTGTCTTGTTTCTTTGATTTATGTGTTACTTTTATTTTTTATGTTTTGAGGTTAAATAAATTGTCTTGTCTTGGTCAAGGTTAGTCCAGGTTTGATTTTTAGTGAGAGGTGACTCCATTGTTCAATGGATGGACTAGGTAGTTGGTCAAATGAGGATAACAAACATGCTTCCCCAAGAGGACGCCAAAGATGTTAGAAAAATTTTGGATAAAATAGGATAGGGTCACAAAATTATTCATTTTTATATTCTTATTAACATAGTTTACTATAATTTTGGTAAGTTTAAGGTAGTATCCATTTTAATCCTATGATTGTCTAAGTCACCAGATGTTATGTTTTAGGATGGTTCATGAGGTGTTAGGGGTTTAAAGTGATTTTTTAAGACATATGTTATGTGTCATGATCATATCATACTATATTTATTCCAATTAAGTTCTAAAATGAGTCTCATGTTGTACCAAAGTCATTAAGTCATTATTAAAACTTTTTATAGGTTATTAGCTTCTGTAAAATTGTCAAAATGTCACTTCAAGAACCCCAAAAGGTGATAATCACATAGAGAGGTATTATAAAATGAATTATGAAGATTTTTATAGAATTAAGGTTGGAATGGGATTATAATAAGTCATTTTCAATTGTTGAAAAGTAGTTACAAGTGATTTTTAATGCTTAAGAAAGGTTCAATATCCACTTATATGGACCAAGAAGAGAGATTTTCAAGTGAAAACACTTTAGGAGTGTTTCTTAAAATTCCAATGATAAATACATGCTTTTAATGTAGGTATAGGTTTAGATAATGCAAAAACCTCTCTCTTTCTCCCATTACTCCCTTGGCAAGCTCATAAAGGTCAATTTCACATGTTCATTATATATAATACAAGGAGGGTTGGGACCTGATATTTTTACCAAAAGAGGGGGTCCTAATTGAATTCAAATACATGTCCATATTTGGTATATTTTTTCCCCTCCTTTATGAACAATAATTAATAAGATAAGGTACTCTAAAACTACCTACAAATCCCATAGGTCCATTTTTCTCCTTGAAATGATAGTTTGAGACTATTTGAATGCATGATATAAATTTTATATGATATAGGGGACCCATTAAAACATATCCTATGATTTAAAATCCGTACTTGGCACATATGACCTTAAGAGGACAAGAAATCTCCATTTATGCATAGTTTGCAAGTTTGATGGCATAGTCTCTTGAGTGTTTTAAGGTTTTCAACAGTTGAAGGAATGTGTATAAATGTATCCCACCATGATTTCACTCTCATAATTTCAATTAAATTTCTATTAATTTTTCCATTACCACTCCAACACTACCTTCTCCAAACATGCAATGGTCTTGTTCTTTTGGATTGTGTATATAACTGCAAGTGAAGGTCTAAATGTTGCATTGTTAGTATGATATGAATATTATGACCTCATTAAATAGGTAATTAAATAATGGATTTTAAATTGATTTAAACTATGAGGTCATTCATTTAATTTTGATTGAAAAATCCCTAAACTTGAAGCTTTTCCCATAAGTGAGATCAACTTGCATACACAGTTTTGATCACTAAAACATGTATTTAATGGTGAAAATGAAGGAAAAGATATTGATAAGTGTTTTAATGTTAATTTAAATGTGTTATAATACTTATAAAATATCTCATTCAAGTTTTAATCTCACCACTAATTTACCAAGGTAAGCTTAATGTTATTATAGGCCATAAACTATGTTAGAAGTCTACATACATAAGAATATGCCAAGAAGTGCCAAAAGTTATAGTGTAAGTGTTTTTATAAATTAAAAATATCATGGTTTAGGTTATATTAAAAATTTATATGTATCCTCAAGGTCAATATGAATAATATATACAAGTTATAAGGCTTCATACATTGAAAATGCAGACCTATAAGTCTGTAGACTTGTAGATCTCATTTTCACTTTAAATGTAATGATGTTAAGTATTAAAATATTAGGTTCAAGGGTAAATATAAGTGTGGTATTAATATATATACATTTTTAATATTTATATGTCATAAATAAGATATATTATGCCATTAAAGACTCATTCTTTATCCCTTAAATCCTAGCAGACCTAACCCTACACACACAGGCTTGTGTGTGAAATTGTCAACAAAGAAGGTGGTATGTTGAAGGTTCAGATGAGAAATAGAAGAAATATAACAGGTTTGACAATTTAAAAACCAATATATATGTTTTAAATATTTAAAAACTAATAAATAAATCTCAATCTCGTTGTCTAATAGTCAAGAAACCAACACTGCACACACACAGGCCTATTTGAGAAGTGGATGTTGTCCTACAATTTATTGAAGGTTTGAGTGTGGAATAGAATAATAAATGCCATAATAAATTGATTATAAATTCAATAAAATATCTATGATATTTTATACTCTGTAATAGTGAGAGATAGATGAAGGACACTTTTGGCCCACAATATGCATATGCGTAAGAGAGATTTTCATGACTACACATAAATATTTGATGATTTGTACATATGTGGAGTTGGAGATTAAGAGTTTTTGGGTATGAAGATATATAAGGAGGTTTATATAACCTATACAAGGCCCATAGGATTCAAATTTAAAATAATTAAAATTAAATTACCTATAACAACTTGCTAGGGTCACTTTGACATGCTTGACTATAAACCCTAAACATGAACCAATATAGGTTTTAGAGGGTTTAATGAATAAAATGGTGAAGATGGATATTAAAAATGGTCTTTATTGATGACACAAACCCAAATAATTCATTTTTAGCTTAAATCAAACATCAAAATATCACCTACAAGCCTTAATTCTCTCTGCACCTCACTAAACATTGTTTTCCTAGTCCGAGAAGGTCTTTCTTGGACTAATTTATACTTAAAACTTTTGCATGGGCATAAATGTAGTAAAGGGATGTTAGAGGGGTCTTTATAATTGAAATTTTTGGAATTATTTTATCCTAATAAGGATTCATTTTTATGTTTATGAACCGTTCTTAAGAGTGCAAGGCACTCACAAGCTGCAAAGAAGCCTTCAAATGACCTGATAAGAGAAAAGTTAGATCAAATAGTTTCTAATGGAATGTTTTGACCTTGGAATGCCCTGATAAAAAATCATGAATTTATTGAACACTTTATCAGACCTTTTTTTGTCACATATGGAAGATATATTATATGAAATTACCCAAATTCATGGTTGTAAGCATATTTATGAGTGTGCAAGATAAGAAATAGCTTCCAAATCAAGTACAAAGGCTTATTAATATAGGGTAGAGATTCCATGATCCTTTATATAACTTTTTAGGCTCTTAAGGTGACTTCTTAACCATTTAAGTTGCCAAGTTGGGTTAAGAAAGGATAAAATGTTTATTAGTGTCTTAGAATCTAAAAATTGGCATGGAGCATGTTCAAAGGATGGGTAAAGTGAATCAAACACTTTTCTTGAGTTTCACATGTGTGAGAGTAAATTTGAGCCAAAACTTAGTTTGTAGGCCTAGAGGCCTAATTAAAAAGAGAAAATAACAAAATAAGTGTATTTCCACTAAGAGCTGGGTCATTAAATTTTGCATGGAGTTGTAAGGGCATGTTGGATACTCAAAAATATGTCTAATTTTCCAAAATCATCCTTAAATTCTTCTTGTTAGGTGTGGAGCGTGAAAGTCTTCTAGGATCAAAGGTTAAAATTTTGATGTTATTTTATCTAGGTTTTGGATCCTATTCTTTGTATCTTCAATGGCATGGGTGGTTGCAATGGGGGAAACCCCATTGTGAGGTTTGGGGGATGTGCACTTTTGTGGGGGTTTGGGTGAAATACCCTTGAAGCAAAAATTCTATTAAAATTTCCTTGTAAAATTGTAATTTCATAGTCAATCTAGGCCATTGATTAAGGGTTTATATATCTGATGGTAGAGGTTATGTTTAGGTGTTTTTCACCCTAAAATGTATTGATACATCACTGACATGAAAAAAAAGGTTGTACATAATGAGGAGTTAGATAAGATAGAGAGGTGTAACAGGTTTTGTTGCAATATTTATTTCTCTCTTGTATTGCTAGAAATAATATACTGGACAAGTCTGGTGGACGTAGCCCATCTTGGGTGAACCACGTTAAATTTGGTGTTTCATATTTTGTGAATGTTTATGATTATTTTATATATATTTCATTGATTTGTTTTAGATTTTCTCTTTTATATGATTTGGGGATAAATCTATGTTTTATTTTATCCTAACAAGTGGTATCAAAGCAAAGGTTTTGTTTACATAATTTTAAATCAGAAGAAGAAAAGGGTTTGACCTTGAGTAGGAACTATGGTAGATGAAAATAAATCTAAGGTGGAGAAGTTCAATTGATATAACTTTGGATTGTGAAAGATGCAGATGGAGGATTACCTTTACTATAAGGACCTATATTTGACATTAGGAGGGAAAGATAAGAAGCCATCAACAATGTCAAATGAATCTTGGGAACTATTGGATCAAAAATCCCTTATAACCATATAGTTGTCCTTTACATATTCTGTAGAATTCAACATAGCACAAGAAAAGATAATAGAAGGTCTTATGAGCATGTTAGGCAAGTTATATGAAAAACCCTCTAACCTCAAATAAAATATTTTTGATGAAAAAATTATTTAATATGAAAAAATCTAAAAATGGTTCAGTACCAGATCATTTAAATGAGTTTAACACAATTACTAGTTAGTTACATTCCATAAATATTGACTTTGATGATAAATTTAAGGCTCTTCTCATTCTTTGTTCCTTTTCTAAAAGTTGGAATAACTTGGTGATGGCAATAAGCAAATCTATGTCTAATAATGCTAAACTAAAGTTTGAAGATGTAGTGGGTGTTATCCTAAGTGACGAAATGAGAAAGAAAAGCATAGGGGAAACATCCATATCTATAAATGCATTAACAATGGAGAACTCAGGAAGGTATAAGAATAGAAGAAGAGGAAACCATGGAAAATCAAAAGGAGGTGCAAGATCTAAATCAAGAGGCAAGATGGAATGTGGGATCTGTGGTAAGCCATGACACACAAATAAAGAGTGTTAGTTTTGAAAGGATAAATTGGGTAAGGACCAACAAGAAGGTAATAGAGAAGTAAATGTAGTAGGTGATGTACTACAAGATGCTCTTATACTTTCTTTAGATAATATTGTTGAATCTTGTGTTTTAGATTCAAGTAATTCTTTTCATGCTACCCCTCATAAACATTATTTTATAGATTACATTCAAGGTAATTATGGGAATGTTTACCTTGGTGATGATGAACCCTATAGTATTTTTGGAAAAACAAGTCTTCAAGTTAAATTATAAAATGGAAACACTTGGGTGTTGAAGGATATGAGTTATGTTCCAAGCTTGAGGAGAAATCTGATCTCTACATGGTAGCTAGGTAGTGAGGGTTGTATGGTCACATTTATAGTTGAATCATGAAAGGTTACAAAGTGTTCTATGGTGGTTACAAGAGGTAATAAAGTAGGAGCTTTATAATTTTATACAAATAATGTTAATTCATCTTGTGTTGTAGCTGCTATAATTAAAGATGTAGCTTTGTTGCATTACAAAATTGGCCATATAAGTGAAAAGGGAATGAAGACCTTACATGCAAAAGATAAACTACCGTGTCTAAAATAATTAGATTTGGACTTTTGTGAGCACTATGTATATGGGAAACAAAAACATGTGAGGTTTCTTAGAGTTGGACTAGTCAGGAAGGAGCAAAAGTTAGAGCTTGTACATACGAATGTATAGGGACCAACTTAGGTATCATCACTTAGTGGTTCAAATTATTATGTTACCTTTATTGATAATACAACTAGGAAGGCTTGGGTATACTGTATAAAAAGGAAATTTGATGTTTTTGATACATTTAATAAATGGGAAGCTTTAGTTGAAAATGAAATAGGTTTAAAACTAAAATGTCTCAGATCAAATAATGGAGGTGAGTATTACAGTAACACTTTTAACAATTACTATTTAGAAAGTGGAATTCATAGATAGAAAATAGTTCCAAGAACACATGATAGAATGGTGTGTCAAAAAGAATGAATAGGACTATTATGGAGTGTGCCAAATGCATGAGATTGCATGTAGGTTTACCTTAATAGTTTTGAGTAGATGCTATAACTACTATAGTTTATTTGATAAATAGAGGACATTTGATTGCTTTGGATGGTTGAATAATAGAGGAAGCATAGAATAGAAAGAAGGTAGATTATTATTTCCTACGATTTTTTGGTTGTGATATATTTTATTATATTGAAAAAGATCATAGGAATAAGTTAGAAGCTAAGTCTCAGAAATGCACATTTATTGGTTATGGAAATGATGACTATGGATTCTAATTGTGGAATCTAGAAGATAAAAAAATAATCAGGAGTAGAGATGTTGTGTTACATTAAAAATTCATGTACAAGGACCAGTTGCAAGAAAAGAAGAAAGAAGAATCCAAAAGGGAATATATAATATTAGAAGACATTATAGAAAAACATGTCCTAGAGGTTCCTAATCAAAATGTGCAATAGGAATAGGTACCTCAAACCCTTGTTAGAAGATCTGCAAGAGTAAGTAGACCACCTAATCTTTTTTTCCTTGTTTATATTATTTATTACTTATTGATGGTGGTGAGCCAAAAAACTATGAAGAAGCAGTGCAGATTGATGCCAAGGATCAGTGGGAGCAAGCTATGGATGAGGAGTATGATGCTCTAATGGAAAACTAGACATGGGATTTGGTAGAGCTTCCCAAAGGAAAGAAGGCATTGTTGAATAAGTGGGTATATAGGATAAAGGAGGAGAATGAAGGTAAAAATAAATTCAAGGACAAAATAGTGGTTAAAGGTTTTACACAAAAGAAAGGTATAAACTTTGATGAAATATTTTTTCTAGTAGTTAAAATGACTTCTATAAGAACTGTTTTAAGTTTGGTAGCAGTAGAAGATTTGCACCTTGAACAGTTAGATGTCAAGACTACATTTTTTCATGGTGACTTGGAGGAGGAAATATATATGGAGCAGCCATGGGGATGCAAAGTCAAAGGTAAGGAAAAAATGGTGTGCAGATTGAAGAAGAGTTTATATGACCTAAAATAAGCTCTAAGATAGTGGTATTTGAAATTTGATAGTTTTATGATAGAATAGGGTTATTGTAGATGTCATTCAGACCATTATGTATATTTTAAAAGTTTTGAAAATGGTAGCTATATTATTTTTATTTTATATGTAGATGATATGTTTTTAGTTGGTTCCAACATGCATAATATTAATGTACTCAAAGAAATAGTTAAGTGATAGTTTTTCTATGAAGGATCTAGGTGTAGCTAAACAAATCCTTGGTATGAGGATAACTAGAGATAGAAAGAATAGGAAGCTAAAATTATCATAGGGAGAGTACATCAAAAAAGTGTTAGAAATATTTAATATGCAAGATTCAAAATCAATTTGGACAGCTTTTTCTTCACACTATAAGTTAGCAAAGGAACAATGTCTTAAAACACAAGAAGAAAAGAACCTGATGTCCAAAATTCCATACTCATCAGTAGTTGGCAGTTTAATGTATGTAATGGTGTGTACAAGGTTATACATTGCACATGTAATGGGAGTGGTGAGTAGGTTCATGAGTGATCTAGTAAAGGAACATTGCAAGGTAGTAAAATGGATCCTTCATTACTTAAGAGGGACCATAGATACAATGTTAAGCTATGGTAGATCAGATGTGACATTGTAGGGATATGTCGACTCAGATATGGTAGGTGACTAATGGTAGAAGAATCACTATAGGGTATGTGTTTATAGCATATGGTATAATAATTAGTTGTTCATCATGATTATAAAAGGTTTTGGCACTTTAAACCACAGAGGCTGGCTATGTTGCTGCTACAAAAGCAAGGAAACAATTTGGTTACAGAGGTTGATGGAAGAATTGGGACATAGTCAAGAAATATGTACTCTATATAGTGACAGTTAGAGTGCAATCCATCTAGCCAAAAACTTAGTTTTTCAATTTAAAACAAAACATATTTAGTTGTGGTATCATTTCATTCATTTAGTGATAGAGGAAAAGAAACTAAAAATGGACAAGATATATACTAGTAAAAATCCTATAGATATGATGACCAAGGTAGTTAAAAGAGAGAAGTTGAAGATTTGTTCAGCTTCAATTGGTCTTCATGAATGATAATTAAATTGAT
>JARHVA010000778.1:2107500-2270000 GCA_037957365.1 Torreya grandis
TTTTATGTTGGGGATATAATGCTAAACTAAAATAAAAATTATAAAAATGTAGATAAGGAAAATAAAGATAAATTAAAACCCAATTGGTTGGTTCAAATTGTTATCATTAAAACCTAATTTTTGGGTTGGTTGGATAACTACACAAAAAGAAAAATTGATTAAAACCCATTCTGAACATCATGCACTTGTGCCAATACTATATTCAATATAATCAACCAATCATAACAATTAACAATACATAGTTTCTTGATTTTTTTAATCATGATGTTCATCTAATTATTACACATGTGATAAATTTGATTAAATTTTTTTAACCTTAGTTTATTAGTATATTTTTATCCTTTTAGATCTTACTTTTCACTCTTTATATCTAAAATGACTAATACAATGTTTGATATTGGCATATTTTTCCATTTACTTTACTATTATAATAGTTTGAACTCATAAAATTGCATTTTTTCAATGACAATATTCATAGATATGGGTAACAAATAATTGATAGTACTATATTGAGATGCTTTATCATGTCCTATAGGATTTTCCACAATCAAATCAAAATTTGAACACAGAGTGCCTTGGTACATAATTTTTTTCAATAAATTTCACTCATTTACAATATACAAAAAAAAATTTAATCATATAAATCTTTATTTTATTGTTATATATTATATATTTGATGAGACAAGGATGTTCAATCATTCTTACACATATTTATTGTTATCTCTCTTACATGATTTTAAAAATTACAAAATCACATATACAATGGGGACATCTTACTCATACATGTCCATGCCATCATTTTTAATAGATTCATTAAATTGAAAAATTTTATAAGTTAATAGAATCCATCTCCTTTATTCTACTTTTAAACCCATGGTTTATCATATGCTTTTTTTGTTCAAGTTTAAAAAATCCAAAAGAAAAAATTACTTATGTTAAAATATAAAAACATTTAAAATATTTTAACAAATTTGATATTAGGACTTAAATATGATTAGATAGTTAGTATACATTAGTTTTGTATGATATTTATCTCAAGATTTAGGGATATCATATTCATTTATATCATACATACATTTCATTGGTATTATTTCATTTTATGTAGGACATACTGATTTTAAATTTGATTAAGATGTTATAATTTCTTCTACCTTGTAACCATGATAAATTGGGGGCATATTATTCATAAGTTACATTATTTATAAGTTTTACCATTATATAACTCCTATATAGTTGAGATATATAATTTTAATTAAATGTCTCGCTAACTTATCTATCTTACATTATGTACATATATATCTTATTTTCTAGGATACGATTAGATTACATATACATGGTGTAGAATATTTTCTAGTTGAATGATCCATTGAATATATTACTTGTACATACTAGATTAGAATTTGATTTTCTATTGTGTTTAGCCTTTTTCCCTTGTGTGAAATAATTATTTTCAATATGAGATATTTTTTTTGTGAACATTTCAATTATTTTTTGCTATTGACCCTTTGTTTTATGCAACATTTGAACATTTTTCTTGTTTGAAACATTATTAATGTCATTTTTGTGTGTCCATTGGATTTGAGTATGTAATATTTGATTTAAGAAATTTGAACATGTTCCTTGTATGAAACCCTTGGCCTTATTGTATGGCATTGAGGTTTTTTTTACTTGTGTGCTTTTCAAGATTATTAAATTTGATGAGTGCCATGATCCATATCATGAATTTACAATTGTTTATGATTATATAACATTTCATTACTATGAGATTCATTGATCCATTTTTATAGGCCTTGCCTCATATGTTTCATACATGATTCAAATGTTACATATATTATTATTTTTAATAAATATAAGCTTTCCATACAAAGATAAGCCTCTTTGAGAAAAAAATATATTTTGGGTACAAAATATAGTTTTAAATAATGAAAAAATGTTCATAAATTCAATCATAGGTATAAGTTATAGGGTCATATGTCATGCATATGTACTCACATTATAGGAATTGGTTACAAATTTATTCAATTTCAAGTGCATGATATAGATTCATGCATAAGTTTCAAACAAAACTTAAAAAAATTCATCTACATACAATTACATATTTTACATTTATCAATGGAGGAAATATACAAATCCATTCCACATTTTCAATATTGTTTGTTATTTATTGATATGATAGAAGCATGGAAGTATCCACTCTAGTTTGATCATGAAATTAAGTTCTAAGAAATAAATTTTAATTTTAATATAAAATCCATATGTAATGGTTGATTTAGTTAAAGTGCATAATTCAAAACTTATAGGTTTAGTGGTCTCTCAAGCATTCTTTCCATAAAATCCATTTTGGATTCTAATATGTTTCCATCTTGTGGTTATAAATACAAAAAACAAAAATTTAGGTTTTTGCATCCATAAATGTGTTTTCTCTCTATAAAATATCAATTGAAATTATAGGTTGATTATCATCAATCTAAAAATATTTCAAATAAAAAACTAGTCTCTACAAATGATTCATAAGAAGCACTAACTCTCCAATGCATCTAGGAAGCATCATCTTGAAGCAAAGTTATAAGAGCAACATTGGTCTCACATGTACATGGGTAATCCTTCCATGCTAATTTCATTATTATAAAATTCAAGTTACATTTCAATCTTAAATTTCACATATGGACTTTAACTACGTATATATCACCGCTCTATTTTGCATGGAACACCTTACATGACTGGAGCTTTCTCTGAAAGGTAAAAGTTTATTATAAACACTCAAATATATCATTGCTTTTGCTCTATTAATTAAATTTATAGACTAAATGGGGTGGGAATGTTTTCACCAAAGTTAGGTCATTAATACTTGATAATGTATGTTTTTTTGACTTATATGTGAATTGACTTGAGCACATAATCTAAAACTATTTTTCCATCTCACTCTACCCTTGGTAACTATATGAACCTATCCCTTTTTGAAATTATATATGATGCCTACATAAATGTTTTAAATTTATATAAACACCTATAATCACCTATATAGACACAATATATCGTAAATTTTACATGTTACCCTTCAAGATAAAATCACCCAGTATGGTTAATAATGGCAATTAGTCTTGACCCCTATGGGTCGATTGATACTTTCACCATAGTAATTGTCACTTTTTAATTATAGACACTCATTTATAGTTTTGTCCATATTTTTATGATAGGTAGCATGAGTATTTTTTATTTTGGATTTATATAAAGTCATATCTATGTCACTTAAATTATCACTTGGAAATTTCAATATTGAGTCACACTTACAATATTTAAAACTGAGCAAAATATTGTTTATTCTTTCCAAATCTGAGTCTAATCATTTGAATTGATATTTATCCTATTATATATCTCTCACACAATGAAAGGTACCTCACACACACACACACACACACACACACACACACACACACACACACACACACACACACACACACACACACACACACACAAGTTTAATATAACTAACCAGTTAACTATTTATAATTGTTTAAGATAAAACCATTTAAGGAATGTAACTAACCAATTAACTATTTAAAATGTATTTTGATTCATTTGTGTATGTATAATTATCCAACCTATATATATATATATATATATATATATATATATATATATATATATATATATATATATATATATATAATTCAAACTTTTATCTAATAATTTTAAGAAAAAATAAATCTATTTAATTATTAATTAATAAAAATAATTTATCTATAGATTTTAATAAAATTATATTAAATATTAATAATTATAAAATAAATATATAATGCTATTTTAATTTTAAATAAAATTGATCAATATTAAAAAATATTTAATTTAAACTATATATTATAAATTTACACATACATAAAAATAATTACAGATATCAAATATTAAAAAATATTTAAATCTAAATCATATATGATGAATTTACATAAATATAAAAATAATTATGGATATCAACATATTTATTATGGATTTTGAAAATAAAACATAAAATTATGAATTTAGAAGTCTATAATAAATCATAAAATTATGGACTTAATAAAACAAAAGAAAAAACCCTAAAACCGAACCAAATAAAATCAAAATAATTTTTTATTATATCATGGCACATAGAAATACCAGGGCACATAGGAATGGTGGCACAAAAATATAACTTGGAGGAGGATAAGGTTTTCGAGAGAGTTGGGCTTGCTTTGCTATTTTTTATTTTACATTTTTTTATTTGTATTTATATGTTTTTTAAATCTTTTCATATATAATGATTCATTAATTACATTTTTTTGGTTGACTGATTTTTTTTATTATTATTATTATGTCAGTTTAACAAAAATAGAATTGAACAACTCACAATATTACACTCTTGGCTGCCATTGTAGGTTACGCCTCTTGACGTAATTATCATTAAAAAAAGATATTTAAGATATATGATAAAAATATGATATATTTTAACTAGAAAGATGTACTACAAAAGTATTTAAAATACATTACATCGAGATAAAAATAGATATTAAGAATACCCTTGAATATGATATAAGTAAGGGTGCTTCAGGGAATTAAAAAAATCGTCGTGAAAGTTTTATATGAAATATTGATACCTAATGTACACAAATTTCTCTTGACGATGTTTTAATTCCTTGATTTTTTAATGTATGTAAATAATTAAAAAACATTAATTTTTAAAATTTTCTCATTGAAAAAATCAACTTTGAAACTATGTTGAAGAGTTACATAAACCAAAAAAATCAACTTTTAAATTATGTTGAGTTATATACTTTTTTTTTCCCTTTTTATGGAGTCAAAAAAAAATTCATTTATAATGTAATCAATTTATTTATCATTGTAATGAAATTTTAAACTTTATTATTGTGTTTTAATTGTGTTTCATGTTCCTTAGTATATAAAGAGTTATTGAATTGAATTGGTTGTATATATCTCTGTGTGTGTGTGTGTGTGTGGGGTTAAAAATTCTTAACTTATAATTATTCATTTAGGATTTTATTCATTATATTTAATTAAAATATTAATGATTTTTATTTATTATAAATGGAATATATTTTATATTTAAAATATTCATTCCATTAAATTTAAACTGAAGTGACATCATAATTAAAATTGGTTTAGATCTTCCATATAATGGTGTTAAACTTTCATAACAACCGTTTCTTAATTTTTTTATGTAGATTTTTTAAGTTGAAGAAAAACAAATGTTAATCTTCTATGTTTTTCCAAGGCTTGTAAAGTAAAAAATACAGTACACTATATAATATAAAGGCATAAAATTGTGGAGTCCACTCTCACAAGAATCTAAGTAGGGAAATCCCCTAAATAGTTTTAGGGTAGTCAGTTAAATTAACCTTCCTAAAAAAAATCATGTAGTATCAAGTTATTGTGATATATCTTGTAACATTTATGTCAACTTATGCATTTGAGTTAAAATACAAGAGGAAAGGTCCAATCTCATGTATTATAGGCCTCTTTCAGAAAGAATCATGACAGAACATAAAAAGCATTATTATGTTACAAAGTCCACTCTTCGATATAGATTTTGTAATCTTAAAAAAAAAAAGTAGAAAACACATTGCATACTTGACATCACAGATAAATTATTACTAATCCCCTTGCTATTTATGGTCCCAACAATGTTTTAATTATAGTTAGAAGATTATGAGCTTTGGTCATGGACCAAAACCCCCTATTGAAATAAATGGTGTGCATAATATACAACATCCCTAACCAAAGCTATATTAAACAACACTAGAGGAGTATATGCATGCTTTATTAAAGGGTTTAAACAAATATTTTGTAATCTTCATAAATTCAAACAAAGCAAAATCCACATTTTAGACTTGATATCGTAGATAAAGTATTACTAATCCCCTTACTATTTATGGCCCTGACAATATTTTAACCATAGTTAGAAGATTCTAAGATTTGGTTACAGAGAAAAACCCCCATTGAAATAAATGGTGGGCATAATCTACAACATCCCTAACCAAAGCTATATTAAATAACACTAGAGGAGTACACACATGCTCTATTAAAGGGTTTGAACAAAAGAGGCTTTGATGCCATACTTGAAGTGATTCCTCATTGCTATTTTGAATTCTTTATGTTTGGACTATATGGCTTTACAATTGTTTGACCTGTGTAAAAATTGAACCTTTGGTTTCGTAAGTTCTTGTGATTCCTCATTGTTTGATATTTATTTTTTGATAATCATATTTCATGTTTATTTTAAGTGATGCTTTTGGTGCTAGATTTTTTCTAAAGGCCCTGCACTTGCCCAAAATATTTTTTGGGTTATTTTAAACCTTTTAGAGAACACAATCTTCCCATTATTGGAAGTAAATTATTTCAATAAAACATAAACTGCAATGAGTCAGGAACATATTAAAAGTCAAGTATGAAGGGTTTTGTAATATTATTATGTGTAATTAAGTTTAAAAGTAAAATAAATCTTATAAAAAAACTAATTAGTATAACTAATAGGTATATTATTGTGATCGAGGATGTCCATTGTTCAATAGATTTCTCTGACTGAAAAAAGAAGATAAAGAAATAGAATAAAAAGGATGAGAAAAGGTCATCATTGGTTACAAAGAGATAAAAAATAATCATCCCTTTAATTGATTTATAATAGGCCACCATGATTCACCCATGCACAAACCATCATCCCTTTTTGAATTAATAGGCATTTTTCAATTTGCATTGTTTTCCTAACTTTTATTTTCTAATCATCTTCTTTTACTATAAGCTTAGCTTGATCAATACTAATATGGTGTTTAATGAGAATTGAGTGATCTACAAGAGAAGAATTCTTAACCTTTGAGTTATGAATATTTTGAGTATGTTCTTTGATTCTTTTTTGGAGGGATTTGCATGTCTCTCCCACATAAGGTACTCCACATGAGCAAGGAATGACATAAGCACCTTTTTGTGTTATGGGAGCTAATGTATCTTTATCAAAATCCAATGACAAGTGAAGGGTGTTAAGATTTTTAAAAAAAAATTGTATCCCAACCTTCTTCACAATTCTGGCCAATTTTTATGAAATTCCCTTAACATATCAATGTTAGCACAGCATAGTCTCGAACCCTCTAGAATAATCTTGCTAGAAAGATAGATATTACATTATTTTTTTAGAAGGTTTCTAAAAACTATAGTGCTACATGCGTTCTATAATGATCAACTATGTGTATATATTTCCTTTGTACCTTTGGTTCAAATCAATGAAAAACATTCTAAGTTTTCTAATAATTTAGTTTCAGAGCCAACTAATTCAGAGCTTGTAGTAGAAAATTAAAGAAGAAACGTCGATGCTAATTGAGTTTGAATTTGACACCTGTAGCTTAGAGTGCAAAACTTGAAACACAATTATTGTATCCTTGGTGTGGAAATTAGCCTGGAAAAGGAGAAGTGAGACGTACTCATCCAAGAAAAGTTTAGAGAAGATCGTGGCAAATCACTAGAGAGAGTCATGGCAGTCTAGTGTGGAGCTCAATGTAGCCTGCTAAAAAGTTAGTTTGGAGTGAATGATAAAGTGTGGATAGGTAGTCATTGATGGTCCCCAAAGGAGCAAGCATCTATTAGTAAGGTTGAGCTCGTGAAGGACATTCTCTACTATTATATAGCCAACTGTTGTCAAAAAATCATTATTTTTATGCAGTAAATAAGATGAGCGTAGAAGCATTTAATTTCCTTCAAATCTTGTTTAAAAGTTGACTAAGTGAGGCACAACCACATAGGTAAAATTTGAACATGATTAGAGCTACGATCTGAAGACAAGAGGATAAAGCGATCATAAAGAAGTTGATCTAAGATAGAATCCCATTTTTAAAGTCATATCAAGCCAAAAGGAGAAGTGGTAGCAAGATAAGTGATGCCTGCTTAGAAGAATAAGAATAATATATGTCTAGCATCAAAAAGAACAATGGAACAACTGAAAGTAATAATGGAAACTCAAAGGAAATAGAAAACCCCATTGATGAGAGCACTAGTTTCTATTTTGCCCTGCTAAAATCCCTTCAAGAGTGTGGAAATATTAAATTTTATGAAATAATCTGCAAAGGTCTTTTGGAGTACTTCCTATTTAACATACACTACCAAGCTAAGAAAATTTAAGTAGAACTTGAAGCTGGATATGACACTGATACTGAAGACAAGGTTGAATGTCTTAGGAAATGTTATTGTCTTTCAGCATGTCAATATTTTTATCATCTCTAAACTTGATTCTTTCATCAATAAGACTTTTAACTCTCTTTTATAATAATAAAATAAAATTGCTTTTCTTTTCAATATCTGCTCCAAAGTTACTTCTATCAAACACCCAACTTCTTAAAGGGCCAAATTATACTACATGGAAAATGAATATGCACACGATCCTTATTTTCAAAGGACTATGGGGAATTGTGATAGGAAATGAGCAAGCTCCCATCGATCCTAATGAATGCAAAATGTATGATAAGGCTATTACTAAAGCCTTGATGCTTATCAAGCTAAGCATCACTAATGACGTCCAACAATATCTCAGAGACATTGATGATCCAAAGGTAGCATGGGACAAGTTAGAGACCATATATGAGGCAAAGAATAAGATGAAGATCCTCCATCTGCAATCAAGACTTCACATAATCACCATGGAGTCTGATGAGAAAGTTGATGAATTCTTATGTCGATTGGCTCAAATATGGATAGAGTTACTAGCACTTAGTGTGAAGGTAGAAGATGATCTCTTGGTCTAGATTACCATAAGAGCACTGCCTTACAAATTTAGAGTGTTCATCATGACACTAAATGTCACCAAATAATCAGTATCATTAGAAGATCTCATGAACCTTTAAGTGTAAGAAAAAGCTATCAACTGAGTCCAAGATGAGTTTAAAGATAAAGATCTTATCTCAAAGGGGCAACAAGGTTAAATTTTTTGTAAAGGGCCTTCAAAGAATCAACCACAGAAACAGTAACAACAACAATAGTCTCGACATCATATATCTCAAATGGCAAAGAAATGGTGTCATATCTTTCAAACCAATACTCGCGACATAGACAAATATTGGTATAATGCCCAAAAACAAGGTTCTACCAGCACATCAAGGTAAGATGATTCTCAAAAATTGAAAAGACACTCTATCAATGGAAGCAGAAGGGACATCTCACTGCTCAACAAGATGATATATATAATGAAGAGATATATGATGAAGACAAAAACTTGGTACTAGTTTCCCAGACCTCACAACCCACAGGGAATATCTGGTTGATCGATTTTAATGCCACCAAACATATGTCAGGTAATAAGAAGCTATTAAATTCATTATTTGACCAACCCATTGGAGATTGGGTTAGGATCATAGATGATAAAGATTACATTGCAGAAGGAATAATACAAGTTACCATTCCTCTCAGAATATGAAAATGTACACTAAAAAAGGTACTATATGTTCTTTGTCTGACGTCTAATCTCTTATCAATTAGCTAGCTGTTGAATACCCATCTAAATGTGGAATTTCTTGCTGAAAATGGCATCAAAATTTGCCTAATAACACAAAATTGTAAAGTTCTTGATAATGTTTTTTTAAAGACAAATTATTTTCCCCATATTCTATTTCATCTTTTGTAGTATCATTATCTGCCTCAACGATAGAATCCACTACCCTCTGGCACTACCAGTATGGTCATTTATCTACCAATTCATTATATGAGTTAAGTAATAAAGGGATGGTATGTGGACTTTTCAAGCTATCTAGTTCCTTGCCCATTTGCCCTAGTTTCCTTGCAAGTAAACAACACAAGGATCCATTCAAAGGAAGCTCATTTCATGCCAAAAAATGATTTAAGGTTGTTCACATTAATCTGTGTGGCCCACTACCTGATTCATTCTTGGGATACAAGTACTTTCAGCTATTCATGGATGACTACTCCTAAAATATATGGGTATTCTTCTTAAAGAAGAAGAGTGAAACACATCATCATTTCTATATCTTCTATCAGCAAGTTGTGAAGGAGACAGGACAACCTCAACTTCACCTCTACTCAGATCGAGAGGGGGAATTCACTTCAAATAAATTTTTGGCATTCCTAAACTAGTAAGGTATAAAAAAATTGACTACTCCATACATGCCTCAGTAGAATGGTGTTGTTGAGCGATGCAATCACACCATGATAGAGATGGCTCACTATATGTTATCAACAACTAAGCTGGAGAATCGTTATTGGGCATAAGTAGTCCAAACTATTGTTTATCTTCTTAACTGGGCACCAACAAAACTATTGAAGGATAAAATGCCAGAAGAGGTTTGGAGTGGTAAAAATCCATCTATGTCTCATTTATGAATATTTTATTGCACAACATATATACATGTACCAACTAAGAAGAGAAATAAACCTGAGTTCAAAACACTCCCATGCATCCTATTAGGTTATAGCACAACTTCAAAGGTATATCATCTCAGGGATGTAAAAATGAGAAAAATCTATGAGAGTAGAGATGTGGTGTTCGACGAGTCATATTTTGACTCAATGGTGCATAATGATGGATCAACACCAATCACCTCTCACAAATTACTTCTTGATTCAGATAATGAGGAAACTCCGGAGCCACAAGGAGAGTTGTATGTTGATCTTGTAGAACTAGATCCTTTTGAGACACAAGAACTATATGTTGATCTTGGAGATTTAAAACATCCAAAAAGTAGTTCATCACAACAACAACAAAGTTCTCATCTAAAATTGATATTTGGTACCAGTAGAGACATTCATTCAAAGTTAGAACAAGGAGTCAGACTAGGCATGAGGTAAATTTTTCACTTATGAGTACAATAGTTGATAGCTCCAAACCTGACAATGTTAGTGAAGCTTTAACTCAACCTCATTGGAAGAAAGCAATGGATGCTGAGTACGATTCACTCATGAAGAATCAAACTTGGGAACTTATCAATCTGCCAAAAGGAAAGAAACCCATAGGCTACAAATGTATTTTCAAGATAAAATACAAGGTAGATAGATCTATCGATAAACATAAATCATGACTAATAGCAAAGGGATATGCTTAGAAAGAGGGCATTGATAATGAAGAAACCTTTTCACCCACTGCAATGATCAAGACCATCAAAGTTGTTTACACACTTGCAACATAGAATGGATGGCAAATTCAGTAGATGGATGTCAAAACTGCTTTTCTTAATGCTGATCTGAAGGAAGAAGTATACATGACCCAACCAAAAGGATTTGTTGATGAAAAACATCTTAGAAAGGTATGTCATATCATCAAATCACTTTATGGACTGAAACAAGCTCCTGGGGCATAGTACACCAAAATAGGTGATCACCTTTTCTAGCATGGTTTTACTCATAGCCCCTCAGATTCTAACTTGTATATAAAGAAGGTTGGAAAATAAATCATCATTCTTATTCTTTATGTAGATGATCTTGTGATCACAGGAAGTTTAAAAGATCAAGTTGATATTTTGAAGAATGAACTCAAAAAATCCTTTGACATGACTGATTTAGGGCTACTACACTGTTGTCTTGGCTTGGAGATATGGTAGAAATAGAATCACAATTTTATCTCCCAGATTAAATATGCCTAGACACTCCTAGAAAAGTATAGAATGTCAGATTGTAAGCCACTTTCAACACTGATGGAGAAAGGCTTACAACTTTATTAATTCCAAGACTCGCCTCAAGAAGCTGCAACTCTATACACAACTTTTTGAGAGTCTCATCTTTAACCTACACCAGATCGGATATATGTTTTGTTGTAAGTTATCTCTCCAAATTTATGCAAGAATCGAAGAAATGTCACTGGATAGAAGCAAAGCATGTTTTAAGATATGTCTAACATACACTTGAGTATGGTCTGGAGTATAAGAAGAATACTCAATTCTTCTTGTAGGGATATACAAACTTGAACTACACTGGCTCTATTGATGATAGAAATTTAACGTCAAGATACATATTTCATCTTGGATCTGGACCAATATCATGGATTAGTAAGAAGCAAAATTAGTGACATGTGATTATTTAAACACATAATTTATTTGAAAAATTAAAAGTATTAATAATAGAGATAATAATTGAATATATTTAATTAAAATGTAAGAATATTATTTGTATATAATTGTACAATTTTAATTTAATTTTAATGTATACTAATCAATTATATGATGACACATTACCTTCACAAATAAAATGGTTTCCTTTAAAATAAATTAATTCATACAAATTTTCTATTTAAACTTAATTCAAAATATATCTTTTCATCAAATAAATTGTAGTTTAAATTTGAAGTGTAAAAAGTGTTACCTACCCATACACAAAATACAAATCTCAGAGAATATTAAAAAAGATGAGACTGAATCTATCTTAATAAATTTAAGAGAATAAATGCTCTTAATAATACATATAAAAATAGAGTTTAGAAACAAACAAATAGATACTCTTAATTATAGTATCTAGCTAAATATTTATTCGCAGGTTCTGTTGAGTGACCTGCAAACGCAAAGCAGGCAAAATTGCAATAAATTTCTTATCTTGCCATGATATGCCATTCTCTTCTTTCCGACTTTTATCGAAAAGAATCTAGGATTTCAAGCTGCTAAAGTTGGACGATATCTTTCAAGGCGGACATGGCTCAGGCTTGGCTTCATTCGGTTTTCCCTGCCATTGCAATAACTCTCAGCTTCGTCTACTTGATAGCGCACTCATTCCATAGAAAAGAGGTCGCTCATTATCCCATACTCGACATTCTCCCTTCGCTAATGAAAAATCGCCACAGGCTCCATGACTGGATTGCAGATATACTCTCGGCTTCTCCTTCCAATTCATCCAAATTCCATCGTCCAGTAGGAATAAGAGGGTATTCCACTGCCAATCCTGCAAATGTGGAGCACCTGCTCAAAACAAATTTCGAAAATTATGAAAAAGGGCCACGCTTGAAGTTTCTTCTTCACGATTTCCTAGGCAGGGGAAATTTCAATGTGGACGGAGAGCTGTGCAGGATGCAGAGGAAGGCTGCCAGCTAGGAATTCAACACCAAATCCCTCAGAAATTTTGTAATCGAGACGGTCCAGTGGGAGATTCAGAATCGCCTTCTGCCGGTGCTTTCCCATATCTGCAATGGAGGGTTTATAAATTTACAGGACGTTTTGCAGAGATTCGCCTTTGATGATATTTGCAGGATAGCCTTTGGAGTGGATCCTGCGTGTCTGCATCCCTCTCTTCCAGAAGTACCGTTTGCCCGAGCTTTTGACGATGCCACGGAATTATGCTTCGGGAGGTTTTTTTTACAGCGTACCCTTCGGGTGGAGGATCAAGCGGCTGCTTGGTATCGGCTCTGAAAGGAACCTGCGCGAAGCCATTCGTGTGGTGGATGATTTTGCACTAAGAATCATTCGTTTCAGAAGGAAGGAAATCGCTGACAATCAGAATAAGGGAAGCAATCCCCTTAAAATCGATCTTCTTTCCAGGTTCATGACAGCTTTCGACTCGGACAATGTCAATGACTCATCCGACCGATTTCTAAGAGACATGATTGTTAATTTCATGTTGGCAGGCAGAGATACAACCTCCACTTATCTGACATGGTTCTTCTGGGTGGTCTGTCTTCATCCCACGGTAGAAGAAGCCATTCACCATGAAATTACACAAGTCTTAGTCAAAAGAAAAGAGTACGAAGATGAGGAAAAGGAAAAAGGGTTTGTTTTCAGCTATGAAGAGTTGAGGGACATGCAATACCTGCATGCAGCTGTGTGTGAATCTCTGCGCCTGTACCCTCCTGTGCCCCTTGACACTAAAGTTGCTCTACAGGACGATGCTTTACCAGACGGCAGTGTTGTTGGTAAAGGATGGGGTGTTGATTACAACATTTATGCGATGGGCAGGATGGAAAGCAATTGGGGTGAGGATTGCAAGGAGTTTAAACCAGAGAGATGGTTTAAAAATGGGAAATTTGTTGGAGAGAACCCTTACAAGTTTGTTTCGTTCAACGCAGGGCCTAGGGTTTGTCTGGGAAAAGAGATGGCCTTCATTCAGATGAAATTAATCGTGGCTTCTGTCATCCATAGATATAGTCTTAGGGTTGATAGGAAGCATGTTCCCAAGTATACGCTTGATTTCAACATGCGCATGGAGGGAGGAATGCCCGTTACAGTAACAGAAAGGTAATCAAATTAAGGAAGGCCCTAAATTGCCTGTCTGTTCAAGCTGTCAACAGTTAAAAGACGGTGCATATTTAGTACTGTTGGTCAATAGGTTAAAGACTGAATGAACTGTTTGTGAATGAGGTTAGGTAGGTATTTTTAAAGATTAGTTTGTAGTTCAGTGAGTTTATTGGGTATGTTAAGCTGTAATATGGAGAGATGGGGAGGTGTAGTGTAACATTATGGATTGTAATAGTGCGAGATATTAGTTAAAATGGTAAATTTTAAATTTATTTTTTATTAAATATTATAAGAGATAATTTTTAATTTGACATCTATTAAATTATGATATATAATGCTAATACATTTAACAATATTAATTATTAAAATAAAAAAGAAAAGTATTCTAAATTTTATGGTTTTTTTTTGAGCCACATCAAGGAGTGACTCATATGTTATCTACCCATTTATTTTGTTATTTAACTTTTGAAAAATAAAATTTTAACTATTATTATATAATTTGTTGAAAAAATAATACTTTTTTCATTATAAATCTATTAACATTTTAAATTATATTAAGAAAGAAAATTTAATAACAGATATTTTATTATAAATCAAACTTTAAAATAAAATTAATATTTTATATTTCTTTTAAAATTTATTAATTATAGAAGAAATTACGCTTATTCAATTTGTTTGAAGGATGATTTTCACTCAATGATTCCATTATGAATCAACTTGGTTTTGTACAAAATTCCTACAAAATGTTTAATTTATAGATTTTCAACTCAAAAATATTTTATTTCTTATTATAAATACTAAAATTTTAAGTTGTATTCATAAATTGTTTTACAGACATTTTATATATTTCAGTGATTTTATATAATACTTTTAAATATATTTTAAAAACAAATAAATTAAAATTAAAATTAAAAAAAAAAATTATATAATTTAATAATTTTTATAATTATATTAATTTATTCAATTATTTATGAAAATTTGTACTAGGTAAAATGTCCTACATTGTGCACCATAATTTTGGAGCTATCTAGATTTGTGATTGTATCACATTAAACCCAAAAAAAATTATCCATTTTAGTTTTTACCCATTTTAATAAAAAAAATAAATCCATCTTTTAAATTTTTTTCAATAAATCCATCTTTAATTTCTAATATTTTAGTCATTTTGTACATATTTTGCAATCATTGTAGTGGATTTGATTTAATTTTTAATAGCTAATAAATATTCTATTTGTGATTAGGTAGGGCATTACATTGTTTTCTAGTAAATGTAGGTATCCAAAGCCAACCTCTACATGATAGTGTGAGATTGAGATTAATAGTGCACATTGTGGTAAAAAATTCCTTATTTCTTATTTCATAGTTCCTTTGAGCACTCATTTTTAGAGCCAATTCAGTGTATTTAAAGTTATTTAAACTTTAGCTGTGCATGTACACTTTGTGTAATTTTAAAGAAGAACAATAATTATAGTTTGGGTAATTTTAAACAAGCACAAAATTGTCAAGGAATTGTTCATAAATTTCATATGCATCCATAAATTTAACATATTATTTATAAAGAATTTAGAGATTTTGTAGGATTTCATTAACATTTAGTTATGAAAAACTTCAGTTTTTGATATAAAAGGTGGACAGTGTACATTTTTCAAATAAGTTGTAGCATTGCGATCTAATCTTAATCTATTCCTATTAAAAAAGGTAAATTCTAAGCATTTCTTCATTATTTTTGTTTTATCACTTAGTGGAAAGTTTTGTTGTATAATGAAAACATTAAATTCTTTTTTCAGAATGTTGGAAAAGAGCAACACAATGAAAGCTAATGAGAATAATGGTTAAATGTATGATTTTCATGTACACAGGAAACATGAGAGACCATTATTTATGTGTCTGTACATGTTCACCTCAGCCTTTGTCTTTTAAAAAAAATGAGGTGAACATCATGATGGGAATAATCAACAAAAGATAAACATCACAATGGATAGAACAATCAAGATTATAGTGTCCTTAGAGGAAAAGAGCAGCCCCTACTACGCTCAAAAAAGCTTGGAAGGGATCAAAAGCAAACCCAAATATAGACAAGAGGGAGGTTAATGAAGATGCATTTTATAAGTCAGTGCACTCAAATGGTTCTTAATATATTATCTTCATCATCTTGCATACTTCATTTGGTTGTGGATCTCTATTTTCTTAGCCTTAGTTATCTCTTGGAATTTCTTAGTTCCAATATTTGGGATTGATCCTCTTCAAACATTACAAGTTTCTGACTCCCTAGTGGTAGAATTTAGATCTAGCAGTAAATGTCTTTACCCAAATAGTTTATCTTAGATTATTTACTTTTTCTATGTAATTTTTTTCAATAGAGTTGGCATTGTAAATTTAGTCTTTTTTAGGAAAGTATGTGTTTCTCATGTGCTCAGCTTGTGCTATCATGTTTTTGTAAAAATTTCATCTAAACACATGGATGAATAAGAGATGGATCCTATTTGTGCTTCTATGTATTCACTCTCTATATTCTATATAGCTAAATTTACTTTAGATTTAACATTATCATGGGGCTTGATTTTGATATACACATTTATGATATAGGTCCTATCTCTGATATACTTTATAGTTTTTATTCCTACTTCATTTCAATGATATATTATCATTTGTTACTACAACAACTCCCAAGTTACACTTAGAAAATATAGTAAATATATATATATATATATATTTTTAAACTAATTTACTTTACATTCATTCCATAGAAATAACTTAACTATACAATAACTTAGTACTATAACAATTCCAAATTCAAATACTAAAATATAATATAATATATTAAAATTACAAGAAAATTAAATACATTAAGATTCAGCCTTGGCTGGTCCACTAATACAACTACTACTCATGTATATACAAATAAAATACAATTACATTTCCATTAAAAAATTAGTCCTAATATAATAAATATATAACAAGCCCTCTGGAGCTCGAATCAAACCAACTCATGTATCTCAGAATATCAAGTGTAGTCTTCAGGTAAGTAGCAATGCTCTAGAGAAAGAGAGCATAATCCAAACACTTTTTCACATCAATCATGGACCAACAATCCCCCGTACAATACCCTATCAGGAAATGACCCTCGCTTCATGGATAGGTAGATAGAATAGTTTGGAAATCCAAAGAAAAAATAAGTACCCAAGTGTGTATGATATTTAAAACTAAACATGCAATGTATCATAGAAAATTTATTTTATTAAAATATATCATACTAACATGTAAATCATATATTGCAAAAGATAAAGTCTCACTACACATTATTTAACCACAAGATTCATACTAATTACATCCTCCTATCAATCATATCACATCACCTATTAAACATACGAGTAAACAAGTGTCTAATAATTCCATCTAGCATAAATGAATCTTACATTATTAAATTATTCCAACCTAAAAATAATGTCTATAATTTATACCACCTGGGTAAATTTCATATTAAACTATAGATTTAAACTAAAAAATAAGTTCCATACAACTAGACCCCATGATAACCCATATTATCATGATTTAATGTTTTAAGACATAACTACCAATTATTTCACAATCAATCATTCAAATAGTCTTAAATACATAGAAGCACATGCTTCTAGTCAAGAAAGAACATATAACAAAGCAAGTCATACAACACTTAAAATTTTAATCTAACATTCATTTACACTCTCAAAGTTATATGCACGTATACCTGATGTCCTACTAACTGTTACAAAATATTTTGATCAACTAATAATCAATACATACATTTAATCAATCAATGTAAGTGAGAGTCTATACTTAAAACTACAATATGTACCATTCAAGTGTGTGTGTGTGTGTGTGTGTGTGTGTGTGTGTGTGTGTGTGTGTGTGTATGCTAAAGTATTCCTATGATATCCCATACTATCATATCTCTTTGTGCATGAGAACCCTACTCAAGCATGAATAAACTATCATACTCTATAATTATAAAACAAGCAAGTACAAGATTATACCTTCTGAATATATCCTCGATTATATTGCTCATTAATAATTAGATGAAAACATAATATTTATACACACATTATGATGCACTATTTTATGTTATAAAATTTTATATACTTTGACATATAAATACTCGCATAGTATTTACTACATAAAAATTTTCAATACTAACAACATATATAAATACTAACAGTGATTTATGATACAAGTCAAGGTTTTACAAGATTTTTCAAACAAAACTTCTATGAATTTTTAAGATATAACTTGAGTATTAAGTCAAATAGACCTTTTTAGAAATCAATATTCCTTTCTCGTTAATCACAATTATCTATCAACATAGAATAAGACAAATTTTCATTCAAAACCATCATATAAGGCATTCATAAGTAATTTTTATGTGTCTCAACTCTAGGTTCATACATTTAATTCTACAATTTAGATCAAATACATACAATCTTTTGTAGTAGCTACTAACATGCATTAGCCATAAAAAGAATGACTGAACTTTTATTGAACTTTTGTTTATCTTTTAACTAATATTTAAGACCAGCAAGTTAATCTACGATTCGGGTATTATGCAAGTCATTCAAGGATTCTATTTTATATTTACACTAATTATCCAATTATTGTAATTATATTCCTGGATCAAAGCTTGTATTTAAAATATATACAACTAGAAATAACATCGTAACTTTTTTTAGATGTGTAACTATTTGAGACATCAAATAAGATTATACTAGATATCAGAGAATTTATACATTTTCTAAATTCTCTTATCACTCACCAAGCATAACATGCACTACCTAAACACATGTTTAAAATACATGATAACCATTAATTACTCATAATATCAAAGTATAAATATTTCTAACATAAACATCCACTGTTCAAAAAGATCCCATGATAATTACTCACATTTTATTTTTAATACAACTAGTTTTCATTGCGCATCTTGAGGTCATGATGCAACTCATCTCAACCGCTTATGAAAATCCGAGGCAAGAATAAAGTTTAACCCAATATTCATTCTTGCATTAAGGAGGAATATAGTTATTTACTATTTATTTTCTCTTAATTGAAATATACTTAGCATTATATATTTATTTTAAACTTAACATTCTATTAAAACTCATCTTTACACTTTAAATAATAGGCATTTCAAATAATACAAAGTATTTCATTTAAAACAAGGCATTTTGGTTAATACTATGTGTTCAATAAAATACATCAACATTTAATAAATGACAACAACATTTAATAAATGATATCAGTATTTAATAAATGACATCAACATTTAATTTAATGACTTAGCGTTGAATATTTGTACTCAACGTTTCAATATTTACACTTTGAATTGCATTTCATTATGCACAAATTTTTAATTAGTGACTCAACATTCTTGATTATAAATTCAATGTCAAATTAGTGACTTGGCATTTCTCTTTAGAATTCAGTCCATAAGTTATATAATTTTGACCTATACATATGTAATATAGTCCTACATGGATGATACATAGATTATACAAATTGAAACGTAGCCATTATGCAATGCAGGTTTAATATCGTATAATGCCATCTAATAAATGGGATTCTAGTTAATTAAATGAGATGCAGGTCTATTTAAAGAACACAGTCCCAATAAAATACAATGCAACCTTATAGATGGTACGCAGACTAAAATAAACCCTATTTATTACCAAATAAGGCACAATCCATTTAAAATAAATTTAGGTCCATTAAAGTAATATGGAGGCCCAAAAAAGGTGTAACATTGACCAATTTTAGTGGGACATGGTGTATATATATATATTTCATGCTAGTCAAAATAATATGTAGGCATAAAAAATATAAAATGCTGTCTTATTTGAATTTGAAGCCCTTTTATACAATACACTGATATTTACTTTAAACACAGACCTATACATATTAGATGCAGGTTTGATATATATATATATATATATATATATATATATATATATATATATATATATATATATATATATATTTCATGCTAGTCAAAATAATATGTAGGCATAAAAAAATATAAAATGCAGTCTTATTTGAATTTGAAGCCCTTTTATATGATACACTGATATTGACTTTAAACACAGACCTATACATATTAGATGAAGGTTTGAAATTATGAAACCCAATCATGATCCAATAATATATAAGGTTAATTTAAGTGCTACTAAGTAATCTATGATGTTCCCCCTATAAAGTGAAATGCAGGCTTGTATAATGAAATGTGAGATTAAAATAATGAAACACAAGCTTAGTATAATACCTAGGCCAAATATAATAAGCTGATAGCTTAAAAATATTGAAATGAAACAATATTCATGGTAATATAGATAATTTTTAAATTTTAAAGGATCTTATACACACTCAAATATAAATAGAACCAACTCGATAGATTTGCTTGGAAAAAGAATATAACTAGTTTCTCTTCCCTTTTCCCACTTTCATTCTTCAATCTTCCTACCTCTTCAATATTCGTGTTCCCATGCATTTTTATAATTAGCTTCATTTATAAAACTAAAATGTCTCTCTATGTTTTCCCCCATTTCTTGCATGCTATTTCTCTTTGCATGTTATTTCTCCTTCTCAAGCTCTCAAATGCATAGTATTGTTTTTAATCTTCATATTTACTAAGTGGAGTTGTCTCACCTCCAATTCTAATTTCATAAAATCAATCAGTACAAGGATAATTAATTATCTAACTAATAGATATTAAGTCATTAATTGCTTCTTATTACTAGATAACCATATCTACAATAATTCATATCTATGTAGCAATTAAATATCTATTTTTCTGATTTATTCTATAAAATTTAGATAATTAAATTAAATGAAGCTAATCCATTTTAAGAACTAAAATTACATACTAATATAATCACATGCAATATTTTTTTAACTACAAACTAATATTTTATGCAGATAACATTTAAAATCCAATGTATGTGTGCATAAGGTCACTAATAATTTTTTCTATCATCCCTTATTCATTCTATCTATTCCATCCTCTTTGACGATGCTCTCACTTGTCAAGTTTTGAAGATAAGATCAATCCTACATCTACCTCATAATAAGTAGGTAGATAGTCTAAGTCATTAAATATCAATCATTGATATAAAACTAATAAATATATTTTCATAATGTATAGAATAATAAAATATAGTTGTCAAATCATATATATTAATCAACAATATCACTTTCTCATTACAATATATATCAAAACATTTAATCAAAATAATAATAATCAGCTAATAACCATACTAATCTACAGATTCAAAGATTATAAATAATAGGATAAAATTGAGATGTGACATCTTCCACCCCTAAAATTGGTCATCATCTTGATGACACTTATTCAGTCTATATTTTTCAATAACAAATAGAGTTTCACAAAATAAACACATAATATATAGTATCAAATCATGATAATAAATACAAAATTTTACTTGAAAAACTCATACTGATTAGCATTATTCTAAGAGTATTTGTCACAAAGACCCTACTCTATGACAATTCTTATTATGAAAATAAGATTTATGAAAGTCACTTATATTGATTAGTTCTATCATGACCACTCCAGGGTTTGAAACTGACAAAACAAGCCTAAAATTCCCCAAAAGCACATGAGACCATCAAAAAAATCAAAAACAAATGATCAAAGATAGTTTCACAAAACCTTCTAGCCCCTTAATACACCTATCTAATCTAAAGAGTGTATTTTTCATACCAAAGAAAAGTATTTATAAAACTTGGTAAGAATGATGTGTATATGTTAATACTATCACTACTCCATGTAGCTTTTGATATGTATAGCATATCAATATTATCACTACACAATCAAAGCTCTTGATAAGTATGATGATGAATAGGAACTAAAAATATAAATATATAAAAATTATGAAATATCGATCTACAATATACATGTGTATAGCCATATGATTGAATTTGATAAGTTCTCCCTATCAAATTTTAAATTTAATAATTCTGTTTGTTGGATCCAACTCAATAACAATGAAATCAATATAAAGTTAAGTAGAAACCATCCTATCACTTAGAACTCACGCTCCTAATTCACCATTCTTATTTTAGGTCTCCATGACCTAATGATCTCCAACATATGCATAAGGATCAATGAAACATAAATCTATATTAACAAATCATATAAAACAATACTATACGCTAAATTATTTGATATGTACTAACATAAATACAAAAAAATCACACAGTCATTCTAAAATTATATTAAGCTGTTACGAGTCAAACATAACTAGTATCATATTTTGTAATTTAAGATATAGTGTTATATTCATAGTAAATAGAAAATAATGTCAAAATTAACTTAACATACAAAGACCAATGATCATATTTTCTTTACAACCTTATAATTGAGATTATATCTCCTTGTATGCACGACTAACACACAAGTTAAAAGTTTATCTAAATCTTTTTAGATTACCAAAATGTTATGCGCATATTCTACCTTACTTGCTCTCAAAGAAAGGTAGATATGTAACTCTTTAAAAACACACACACACACACACACACACACACACACACACACACACACACATATATAATTTCAATGTTACCCATTCCTCATGGTCAATTATACAAGTTTAGATAAAATAGTGACTCTAAAAAGTCACAAGTGGAAAGTAGAGATATAACATCTCAAAAGCAAATCTCTTTCATGCCTTCAAAAAAAATGATCAAAGATAGTTTCACAAAACCTTCTATCTCCTTAACACACGTATCTAATCTAGAGAGTGTATTTTTTATACTAGAGAAAAGTATTTATAAAACCTGGTAAGAATGATGTGTATATGTTAATACTATCGCTACTCCATGTAGCTTTTGATATGTATAGCATATCAATATTATCACTACATAATCAGAGCTCTTGATAAGTATGATGATGAATAGGAACTAGAAATATAAATATATAAAAAATTATGAAATATCCATCTACAATAAACATGTGTATAGCCATATGATTGAATTTGACAAGTTCTCCCTATCAAATTTTAAATTTGATAAGTTCGTCTGTTGGATCCAACTCAATAATAATGAAATCAATGTAAGTTTATGTATAAACCATCCTATCACTTATAACTCATGCTCCTAATTCACCATTCTTATTTTAGGTCTCCATGACCTAATGATCTCTAACATGTGCATAAGGTTCAATGAAACACAAATCTATATTAACAAATCATACAAACTAATACTATATGCTAAATTATTTTAGATGTACTACCATACATACAAAAAAATCACACAGTCATTCTAAAATTATATTAAGTTGTTACTAGTCAAACATAACTAGTATCATATTTTGTAATTTAAGATATAGTGTTATATTCATATTAAATAGAAAATAATGTCAAAATTAACATAACATACAAAGACCAATGATCATATTTTCCTTACAACCTTATAATTGAGATAATATCTCCTTGTATGCACAACTAGCACACAAGTTAAAAGTTTATCTAAATCTTTTTATACTACCAAGATGTTATTCACATATTCTACCTTACTTTCTCTCAAAGAATATTACATATGTAACTCTTTAAAACAACATACTTTTTAAAAAAAATAATATCATTCTAAATAAAGATATATAATAATTATAATCAACTAGAATTAATATAATTTCAATGTTAGCCATTCCTCATGGTCAATTATACAAGTTTAGATAAAATAGTGACTCTAAAAAGTCACAAGTGGAAAGTAGAGATCTAACATCTCAAAATCAAATCTCTTACATGCCTTCACATGGTAAAAGGAAACATCACAACCCAAGTTGCCAATTTACTATTCACTTACCAACGTGTAAGATAAGTATCATAACCTAGATCCACAACCCGAAGGAACATATTATCCTTAAATATGCATCAAAATTTCCAATCCTACATATTTTCTCAATAAGAAGTAGAAAACACTATCCCACAAACTCAAGGGAATAAGATCAAAACAATAATTCAGAAACAAATTCCCACTTAAGAAAACTCTAAATCAACATCCTCAACTTATGAAACTTCTCAGTATCTTAAAATGATGTAAGAGGGGAGTGAGAGAATACAACTCACCTCTAATATAACTAAGATAAATGACACTTCTTCTCAAGTCTATATAAATATAAGGATGCTAATCTACATAGCAAACTCCTAACACAAAGGAATATCAAACAAGCTATCTATACTCAACTATAAGAAAATTTTCACTGTACTAGGTGGTGTCAATCTAGAATGGTCTTATAGAATTTATCACTCCTAAGATCTATGTATACAAGACACAAAACAAATGTATATATACTTAATTGAGAAACACTTCATACACAAAACACAAATGATGAAGATAATTTGATTACCAAGAAATATGTAATCATACTCGAGGTGTTCAATCTAAAGATTGAAAATGTGATATGAAACTCTTGTTCACATCTCATGAACTATGTTATGCACTCTCCTATCCATACACCTTATAAAACCATCATGAACGAGATACTCGATAACCAACCCTTTAACAACTCTTAAGGAGGTACAAATGCTCTTAGGGTACATACTCAATGTACTATACATACATTTACATTTTTCCTTTATGTTAAATATAGAGGTAATAGCTACAAGTTAGATCAAATATATATATTCTTACGTAATAGCTACTAACATGCATTAACCATCAAAAGCATGATTGAACCTTTGTTTTGTCTTTTAACCAATATCTACGATAAGCAAGTTAATCTACCATTCAGGTATTATGAAAGTCATTTCATGATTCTATTTTATCTTTTCAATAATTATTCAATTATTATAACTATATCCCTAAATCATATCTCATATTTAAAACAACAACATGGTAACCTTTTTCAGATGTGTAACTATTTGATGAATCAAATAAGAATATAATAGATGTCAGAGAGTTTATACACTCTTTAAGTTCTCCTATCACTTACCAGTATATATTTTTGTTTGATTATTAAGTTCTCCTAGGGATTATTCCAACATGTTAGCATGACTTCTAGGTGGTGCCCTTAAGCATCTAGGCATTGAGGAGGAGTGCCACAGCCATCCTACCCAAATTTCTTTGTCCCAACATACCTTATGATGCAATTTCCACTTGAGATTTATTCTTAGGGAAAAGAACCTTCAAATGGTCTCTTCAAACTATTGTTCCTGTATTTCAAAGGCTGCCCATAAGTGCATAAAGTGCTATGGCAACCTCTAGCAAACTCCATACCATCCCTTAAGTTCAACTCCTACCCAATCAAAAGGCTATCCCTTATGTATCCTACTATAGAAAACTCATAACAGCTACTATTATTTTGCATAATATGTCCCAATTCTCATAAAACATAACCACCAAGGGATATAGACCTCCCATTTGAAGACATAATCAATGAAATCTTTATAAATGAAGAAGATATTTCATAAATAAAATTGTACCTATTGTGGGATGGGTTGTAGTGGTGATGAACATTCTTTCCATTGCTCCAATTGGTCAACTTATTCATTACCAATCTGAATTTGGGAAATTTCTTCACCCACATATCTCGCATAGACACCAACATGACCCTAAAAAGTGTACCATTTGACCAAGAAACGTCAAAAGAAATGAAATCGAAAAGTAATACCTTATTGTCCCATATGAAAAGTCCCATGTGATTTCCCTTCATTGAGGGCACACTACCTTGGCCATTATCCAAAAACTCATATGGACCTCTTAAGTTCCATGGCCAACCCACCCAAACTTGCATACAAGGAACATCATTGAACTCAGTTGGAAACACACCATGGGAAGAGAAGTCATAAAAATGCAAAATACATTGCATGAACCTCCTCATATGTTCCATGTGTTCCTCTACTATCTTCTCTTTTTCAATGTCTTCAAATATGTATGGAGGACAATGTGAATCTAGAAAGCATTCAAAATCATTAATAAGATAGTGTTGTACCTTACTTGTGCCTTTGTTATACAAGAAGTGCCCACAAACCTTTGCAATTTCATAATTTACTATGGGCTGGAATATGCCCAAAAAAACAGAATTTTTTATGTTGATAAATAGCTAATTTGGCATTTCGAACTCATCAATTTCAAAGCTTGATAAATTCTAAAGCTTCACAATTAATTCTGAATTTTGTTCATATCTTGAAAGCTGATTTTTTACCACTTCATTGATCTCCTTGATTAAGTAGCTTCTTCCCATTTTTATCCCACTTACTTTGTCAAAAACATGAGCGATCTCTCTCATAAGAGATGGTTGTGATTGCATCCATAACTCAAAAAATTCTAAGTGATAAAATTTAGTCCTTGTATTAGTATTTTCCTGATTTCCTACCTATTAACATGTCAAATAAAGTCAATCACCTGATGGTAGGAAGTAGAGACCTTGGCCATTCAAACTCAAAAAAATTTGAGTGTACTCTTGACCAAAAACTCCTCAATGATTCCCCAACTATTTTGTTGTTGACACTCCCAACCTTTACCCAAACTAAGAGGGTTTTTATGCCCTCATCCTACTCCACAATCTTTTTTATAATTTGAAATAGGGTGCTTCCCTTTTCAAATTAGAATCTGATTATGAAAAGTAAATTTTCTCACTAAATCACAACAAATTCCATATTTATCTATACTTAAAAATTTCATATTAGGGCATACTTTATTTGGACTTATTGGCTACCAATGCTCATAATTTATAGCCTTTTCCCCACTACACCCTTATTCCAACAATCTCATATATTAATTACCTATCATGTTACTTGATGTAGCTTCTGGTGGATCCTTGTAACTTTAGAAATCAATTTTTTTTGTATATATGACCAGTTGGGTTTGCATTTCATCCTTATCATTCAACCCACCATCAAAATTAGAATTCATTACCCCATAAACTTTAGAGTCTAGGGTGAACTTATCCCCTTGAGTTTTCATCTTCTTCATATAAACTCCAATGTTTTTTAAGCACAAAATTGAATGATTTTTACAAATTCTAGGTGGTTTCCCCTACATAGAATTTACATCCTTCTTGGTACTCTTTATTGTTATGGTAACCGGTCCACATGGTGATCCTAAATATGAAGTAAACATATTTTCAAAAATAATAGTGTTGAGTAACACTTTTACAATCATTCCCTCATGCCTTATGAGCATGGTTTGGGCTCTTTTTTTGTGCAATAACCTATCCTTATCAGAGCTATAGAAAATATTTTCCCTCTTCCAATTACACCATCTAGTGGCTAAAAATACACTAATACACAATTGGACCATTACCATGGTGTTAAGGTGTGGGAATAACACCTTATTAGGGTCCCTACTCACCTTGTTAACAAGAAACATTAAGGAGAACAAATTGAAAATACTAAAAATAATAGTAATTATAATCTTGGGACCATGACAATTCTTACTTACTTCATTTCTTAATTTGGCCCAAAACATGGTAGAAATATTACTCTTGTAGGGCTCACTAGGATCCCATATCCATGATGGATATTTTTCATGTTCCTTCCTTCCGCATTGAGTTCCCTTCAACTCAACCTTAGTGTCAACACCATTTTTTCAACCAAGATAATGATAGAGCCAATCATGAAGAGAAAATAATGAACACTTACCAATATGATCACTTACTTGCTTACTCATATATAAATTTGATTTTCCTACTTCCATAACCATTTTGTTTGTATGCAATCCCATCATAGCATTATTTATCCTCTCATGAAGCCCCTTTGTGCTGACCAACCCTACCAATGTTTGTACTTTTTTTCCATTTGTGACCAACAAATACTCTTTCAAAATTCTTTCAACTCTAGAGTTATGCAACAAAGATAAACAACTATTAGAACCAAAATCAATAGTATCATACCTCATCATGAGATCATTCATGAATATCTTGGTTTCCTTGAATTATTTAAAGTCTTCTTTTTGAACTTTAAAAATTTGGGTACTTGGTTGCCCCAACTACCAAGCATTTCTACATGTTGGCCTATCACTTGCAGCCCCCTTTGCTACTCCAAAAAATCATATTTTTGAGGTTCAATACACTCATATGATGGCTGCCATAAAATTTATGATTTTTGTTCTTTTACATGCTCCTTGATTTCACCTTGCACTTCCTCTTTTCTATCATCAACTTGCAGCCTTATGAGTTGTCCATCAAATTCTGATTTTTTTTGTTTCATTGCCTCTTTTATAGGAGGCATCATGAAGGGTTTTCACTTTTTTTTTTCCTCAAATTGCTCCATTATCAAATAGGGATTTAACTTTTCTTCACACTCCTTTAAAATGTTTCCAAACATCATATGTGTTTCTATAAATTTTTCCTTTTTAAACCACAAACCAACCAATTAAGTAGACAATAGAGGTTATGAAAGACAATCACTTTCCTTGAGTATCAAACTCATGATTTTTTTCATATGGTTTAAAATATTTTGGGTAGGATTAATACATGCTAATTCAATAAAAAAAATTATAATTTCAACAATAAACTCATCACAATCCAAATCTTTCATTAAAACACATACCCTAATTTCTGCCATAGTCTTTAAAAATGTGACCCTTCTAGCAAAGAAGTCTCCCATGTTATCTTCAAGACCTCAAAATCTCTCCAAAATTAGTTAGAATATATCTCTCATGATTTTATCACTGTAAGGAACCTCGATATCTCTCAAAATTTCATTGATACAACTAATAACCAAAAATCTTACCTCTTCATTTGTGGCTCTCAAGAGTTTATGTTGAACCAAGTGAGTTATTGAGGGTTATACCACCCAACTCATGGATGCATATCATGATTGACTCACCTTGAATAAAAAATATTCTATTTATTCTAATGGGATAATCACATCTTATTTTGGTTGGCATAAGTTTCCTACACATTTACCTGCATTGCTAAGGCTTAAGCTCTTTATGGCTTCTATGCCTTTTTCTTTGTTATTACTTTCACCCCATAGTTTAGCCAATATATGGCTCTAATACCACTGTAAAAACCCCAAATACAATCTAAATAAAAAATAAATAATATCAATCAAACCCCAACATAAACTAAATTTTGAAATGTAAATCAACAACTCAACACTTAACAATTAATTTGTCATTTTTCACCTTTCACACATAAATCACCTAAACCCTAGGTGGCTGGGTTTGTATGGTGATTTCAGCCCCTTAGACACCTCCAAAAAATATTAAATTTTGTAGGCCATAGGGAAAAATATAATTCATTCACTTGTCCAATCAGATTTGGAAAAAAATTGTATTTATAATTTTATATGGTAAAAATATTGTTGGAACTTGTAAAATTCATAACTTTTAAAATACTTGGAATTTTAATACAAATGATAGTTCAAAATAATCACAAAAATAGAATATATAAAATAAAATTAGTTTCATAATTTTACACTCATGGGAGGTCTTCCAAAAGTTGTTCTGAAGTTATGAAAACCATAGTTACAGCCCTAAAATTATGTAGATAATTTTTTGAAAACCAAACTCTTGAAATAGTCCCTCAATAATGTATTTCAAGCCTTCAAACTAGTTCATCCATCTTGAGAAAAATATATAAATAATTTTAAATATTTAAAGAGCATCAATTAGTCACAAAGACATGCAATCTCACTTCCTAGGTAATTCGCTCCACTAGGAAAATAACAATCTTGATCCTGAGACAAATCACCAATATTTGATGATATCCAAAACCCTCTGAATAGTTCATTATAGCTAAAAATATTAGATAAAAAAAATTTCAAAAAAATCCTCAAAGCGTAGCACAATTTTTGAAAGATAGATGGTGTCAATAGACACCATGTATAGAGCATCATAGCTCTTGAAGGGTAACATTCTTTAACAAACTATGTCGAAGATAATCAAGATTTACATACTTGACCTCTTTTCCAAATTTCAAAATTAACATGATCTTCAAATGAGCCCTCATCCTTATTAAATATCGTTCTCTAAGCATAGCACCCAAATTGGAGGGAAGAGTTAATTTTAAAATATTGAAAGGAACTCCTTATAATTTCACTTTAGGCCTTAAGGGGCCATGACCCTTAAAGGGCCCCAAAATAAATGGACTTTATAACATAAAGTGATTTTTCTATTAATTTCCTTTATTTTTAAGTATTTAAAAATACTTTTTATTCTAGTAATAATATTATTTAACTTTTCAAAAAATGGGGACATTAAAGATAATGAGAAGGAGAGATGCTCGATAAAACATGCAAAATGTTTGAAATGAAAGATGTGTGTGTGTGTGTGTGTGTGTGTGTGTGTGTGTGTGTGTGTGTGTGTGTGTGTGTGTGTGTGTGTGTGTGTGTGTGTGTGTGTGTGTGTGTGTGAAGAAGTGAACCTGATAATATTTATTTCATTGAAGAAAGAGAGTGGAGGTCATGGGTGAACCTACATGGTGATGTATGTAGGAGAAGTACAATCTGATGATCATACCCTTATTTTTTATGAGCTTGATTCCTACTAGGGGAATGGTATGTGTAGTGATTAGATGATGGAGAATGTGTTGGGGTTGATGGTGATGTTGATATTGACATGGATGAAAGAGTATGAAGAGAATAATTGGGTTGTAGATAAATATGATGGTGATAATGAAGAACCATATTAGTGTTGATGGGTAAGATGGGATGAACAAGTAGTGTTGAGTATGAGTGCTTAATTAGATAAGAATAAAAAGGGAAAAATTGAAGAGATTAGAAAAATGAAATGAAATGAATAAATGGAATGAAATAAAATGCAAAAAATGAGGGTGAAAGCATGGTAGTTAAAATTGGAAGATTTGGGAATTGAAAGCATATATGATGTAACTTTTCTTGTTGTGCAAGGGAATGACATGATGAAGGACATAGAAGACAATGAAAGTGGTGAAAAGAGGATGAAAGTAGACCAAGGAGAAAATGGGATGGTGAGAAAGATGAAGGATATAAGAAAAACATGGAAGATAGGGATATGTTCAAGAAAATAAGTGGAAAGAGTGTATAAAAAGGATGATAAGAGAGTGAATAAGTGGGTGATATAGTGATCAACTAAGAATTGATTGGAAATGTGATGGCAAGGAAGATGATGAGCCAAATGTCATAATAAATGATGGATTTAGAAATTAAAATGGGATATAAGATGTCAAGGGTTAATATAAATGTGGTGTAATGGAATATGGGAAAAAAATGAATGCATAAAGTCAGGATTGGTGTCAAACAATTTTTTAAAAGAGATTGAAAAGCTAGACAAGTCATTAAAAGAGATTTACAAGCTGAAGGGGATGAGGTAATGAGTATTGATGGAGTGAATATATTATTATGGAGGAGGAATGGGATGAAATTATTAAGGATGATGGGAGATGGACAATGGAAATGATATAAATAAGGAGAATAAGAATGATAATGTCCAAGTTGACCTTAGAGATCCCATTTTGATTGAGCACTCCCTACATAGTTCGTAGGGAACTTAAGCTAATGTATTTCTTCCAAGAAGGGAGGAATATGATGATAAATTATGAAGATAAATAGATGAAGATAAATGTTTATTTGAATTTTTTGGTAAAAGATGGATGAACTGATTAGATTTGAAAATGCATGGTAAGGGATGGATAGATTTTACAAGGGGATAAAGTATTATTTTAACAAGCCTCTAGATATATTTCAAAACTTTATTTTTGATGTAGCATAGAATAATATGCACCATGATGACCTATACACAATGTACATAAGGACTAATCCCTACTCTGATAGAAAAAGAACACAATTACACCATGATATGGAAAATTAAGGATGACATTATCATCATATGCCTATGGATGAACTCAAGTGAAAGTGTGTGAGATGAGTAACCATGATATGGAGAAACCATGATGATATTATTGGTGTGCATGGATCGAGTCAAGGCACAACAAGAAAATTATAAAAACAAGTAAACATACACAAACTTGAAAAAAACAATATAAAACATATTATCATTAATCAAGTCAAGATCCATGTGTGAAGGTTGATAACTGGCTAGTGCCCCCAAGCAAGGATACATACAATTGGATAGATTTTGGAAGGACACATCCCAAAATTAACTAGAATTATTTCATTAAAAATTAATCAGGGATTTTGAATAAATGTAGGAAAAGACTAAATGTTTTTAGATTTTGTGGCTTTATATCACTATTATGGGATTTTCTAGATTTTAAAAAAAAATAGGAATTTTGGAATTAAATGATTTTTTGGATTATCTAATGTTTTTAAATTTTATGTATTATTTGATGTTTTTGTATTTATATAAAATAAGTATATATAATGGATCTTTAAATGTATATATAAGGGCTAGTAGCAAAGGGGAAACAAACTCTAGCAGCAAATGTCAGAAGTGATGCAAGATGAGAAAAATATGGAAATAAACTAGATGCACGAGGGCAGAAGGGAAAAAAGATTGTAAAAATATGACACAATGAAAATAATTTCTAAAAGGACTACAATATACGAAAACCTCACATGTGGTCATCTGAGGCCTTATTACAAATATGCTGCCACTTTCTAATCCTACCAGTACATGTAACTCACCATCAAGGTCAACGTTAGATCATGAGAATGAGATATAATATATATTTGCTCATGAATGGAAAATGGATGGTAAGGGGAATTAAAGGATGCCCTCAATTGTAGGTGCTCATATAAAAGAGACTTTATACATGGAACCATAGAAATGGTTTTCACCCTTTGATGATGATTTTGTTTTGTTTTTTTGGATGGACATCAAGCATATAAAAATTTTAGGTTCATGATGTTCATGGTTTCATACATCTCTCTTCCATATTCTATATCCAATATGTAAGCACTGAAACTATACTTATTTGTGATGACATACGAAGTCAACCAGCTAGGCTCAAACTTGCCTTTATTTTCTCAATCCACGTTTTTATTTTGTTGATTTTATTTAAGCACAAGATCACCAACTTAAAATTATATGTAAATGATTCACTTATTATATTTGTGGCATAGCCAATTTTGATAATCTTTGAGATGGTTTAAGATGGCTAGCCATTTTCATCCAAGAATTCCATCGCTTATATTCAAGCTACTTTATATTCCTCATCATTAACAATATCCTATAACGAAGTATGTAGAGAGGGAAACTCAATCTCAATAGGGAGGATAACTTGTAATCCAAAGACTAGGGAATAGGGTGTAACACACGTGGGAGTGTAGTTATTGGTTTGGTATGCCCATATGGTAGGAAATAGTTGTAAATGCCAATCATATCCAACATGATTGAAAATATTATTGATAATTTTTATAATGGTTTTATTTTATGCCTCAACTTTATCATTTCCTTGAGGATAATAGGGTGTTGACATTATATTTTTAATATGAAATCTACTATGGAGAGATTTAACGTCATTATTTTTGAAGGATTTACCATTATCAAAAACAATCGTGGATGGTATGCCATGTAAGTAAATGATGTGATTAAGGATGAATTTTTAAATTTACCTATTGGTTACATAAGTGAGTGGAATGGCCTCAACCTACTTACTAAAATACTCAGTAGCTGTAAGGATGTGTTTGTGGCTATTAGATGTTCTAGGGTTTATCTTTCACACATGATTAAGCCCCCATTCTAAAAATTGTCAAGTAAATATGATTGGTTAAGGTTTTTGTGATGGAGAATGGATGAAGTCACCATGTTTCTAGTAAGAAACACACTTTTTAACATATGCACAGGCATCATATTCTATTATCAAATAGTAATACACTGTATGAAGGAGTTTGTTAGTGAGGACCGTGCCTTTAGTATGGGATCCACAAATCATGTTATGTACATGTCTTTGATAACTAATTCTACTTATCCCAAATTTAAACAATGAAGGATCATCCCATCATAACCTCTAGAATATATAATTTCAACAAGTAAGGTGTAGTGATAAGTATTATGTAGGAATGATATCTTGTTGCGTATGGAACAAGTCAGTGGGAAGGGTATGGTCTTGAAGGTAAGTGTAGATGTAATAGTACCAAGGTGAGTTGGGAGAAATAATTTCACATATGGTTTATGATTTTCGATAGTCATATTCTAGTATAGTGAGTTTTTCAATGAGTAAATGATATTCTTGGACATTATAAGACATTTCCAAAAGTGAGCCAATAGTGGCCATCACATCAACAATTTTTTTACTAGCACAGGACACTTGCTCAAATTGTATATGATCAAAGTATTACTTGAAGATGTCTACCATGCATTTGTAAGTCATAATATTATCATATTTTATTTGGTATTAATCATTGAATTGATTTATGATAAGGTGGTATTATCCATATACTACCATCTATTGAATGTTCCATTAATTAGAGATATAGAGGCATGCAATGGGAGATTCACATTTGGTAATATTTCTCATGTAGGGAAACCCAATGTGAAATGCCTTAGAGATAAGATATCCCTATGATGTAATGAAAATTATACCTGCCCCTAATTCATGTGATGAAAAGAACCATCAAAGTAGATCTTCCACTGTTGAGATGCATCAAGGGTGAAAATTTACTCATTTGGAAAACCAAATTTTACCAAATATGTATCTGGTAAGTAGTTGAGAATAAATGGTTCCAAGTTGTTGGTTCATTTTTTACACCCAAAATTACAAAAAACATGGTTGAAGAAGCTTCACATGTCAAGGATTGAGAGAGAAAGAAAAGAAGAATATTTCCAAGAAAGGAAATACGAGAGGGAAGTTTCCATGTAAGCAAACAAAGTATAATTTGAGAAGTAGCAAGGATAAAAATTTGTATGTAGAAAATAATGTTGTATTGAAATACAACAAGAGAGTGAGGTTTCCATGTGAGGATCCCAAATCTGATTTTTAAAAAAACAAGTTGAAAGAGATTTGTGAGCAATCTACAAAGGAATAAATACTCATGCAAGAGGACATAGATATGATATTTGTTGAAAAAAATAAGGAATCCCAATTTTTCATGATGGGAATGAGTTTGTGGCATCCAATGAGTGGGAAAATTCAAAACCATCCTTGGTTAATAAAGGCATTGATCTTTTCATTTCTATTTTTGAGAGAATAATATTTGAGGACAACCAAGTAAATTTATAGGTTTTTTCGAATGAAACAATAGAGGTAAGAGAATAAGGCAACCATGAAGAGTTGCAAGTTTCCATGAATGAGATAATAAAGGTGGTTGATGTGTAGGGTAATGCACACAAGGAGAGTATGGTGTTATAATAACCATGTTCAAAATAAGAAAATATAAACAAAGATGAGAAGATAAAATCCATGAAGGTTATTGACAATGGACCTTTGAAAGTCCATCATGTGAGTAAAAGTTATGCAAGTAGTGAATGATATTTGGATAACATATTTTTGGGGCAAGATGAAGTGTTGATGATATGTTTTTCATAACTCTTGATTCCCTTAATGTGTTTATTCAATGTGTAGGTCTAGTAATGGAGAATATGGTGAAGAAAAGGATAAAGTGTGGTGTTGTCCAGCATGCCTATTTGTATCAGAAGTAGAGTGAATAAGCTGAACATGAAGATAGTATGGCAATGATGCTTGAAGAGTTGCTTGATAATGATATACTAGTAATAGAGTAGTGTATTCAAGTCATAATGGAGACAAAAGAGAATGGAAAATTTTGGGAATAATATTTTTCTCAAAAGGATATTAAGGTGGGAGATAAGACTCTCACAATATCAAATGAAAGAGAGTGGCAAGAGGAAGACAAGTTGTCATAAGAAAAAATTGAATATTATTATGAGGATTTATTAGAATGATAGAGGTTTTAAGAACCTTGATCTTGAGGAAAAATAAGATTATAGTGTGGAGATGGAAGATTAAATGGAGTATCTAAGTTTTTTATTATCCCAAGCATGTGTCACATTTTTAAATATATGGTGTCTAATGTAAGATCATCGAAGGGTTCAGGAAATCTTGTGTCAACAAAAAACATAATGGTGAGTTTCTCTATTTGTTTGCTTGTCTTTTCAACATGGATTTGTTTGGGAGATTAATTTTCAAAAGTCTTCATTTCCTTCTAATTTATAAAAAAATTGATAGACCAAGTTTTTTCAATCAAAAATGAATATAAGCACTTGGTGGAAAAAATTGATCTTGTTTATTCAAAGTTTGTGAAGACCAAACTCTGATTTGGTCTTGTTTGCTTGTAGTGCTAATTGGGTTTTTAACTCTGATTAGGTCCTATAAGTTTTAAATCATTTTAGTGGTTGTAATAAGATATTAATATTATGATTTAGTCTTAAATCAACATTCTCAACATTCTTAGTAGTAATCGGGTTTGAGATACCCGATTAAGTATTGCAAATGTGTCATATAAATAAATGTTAATTCAATTTCCAAGTGTTGATTAAATCTTGGCACAATTCATTTATGTTTAGTATTTTTATTGAATGTTCTAATTTTTTATTGGGTCTATAGTAAAGTTTTTCTTGGAATTTAGTGTGAATCAAGTCATAACCCCCGATCACATCTATGTATTGCTCTACCAAATATCTTAGTGCTAGTTAGATTTATAAGTGCTTATCAGGTCATGGAGAGATGCATATGGATTATGCATTGGTGTGTGAAATTCTAATCCTAATTAGTTAAGTATTATTGTCTTATGTGTTTGTAGTGCAACGTAAGGTTTGAAATCCAATCTGGTCATGGTAAGTTTGAATAACACATGTTTGTTAATCAAAAATCAAATTATAACTAGGACATCACATAGGGTGGTAAACATTTTCTTTATTGATTAGGATTTGAATCTCAAACATAATAACATGTATTCCTTGGAAGATCTCGTAGTGGTGATTGGAGATAGAAACCCAACTAGATCAGGAAAGTCTTTGAGAATGCATCTAGAGCTAATCAGAGTAGGGAGCCCAATTATGTAATAAATGTTTAATAAAAATTTCAAACTCTTATGAAAACCCACCTAGGTCTAAAATTTTAAAAGGACATTTTCATATGTATTTGACTACTTGAAAATTACCTAATTAGGTTTATCTATAAGTGCAAAATATGTTGTTGGTCTTTTGAAAACTTTCTTACACCTTTTAGTCAATTTTGGAATTTGAAAAACCATGGGTATTTTTGAGAAGGTCAAGGTTCAAACCATCCCATCCATATATTTAAAAATGGCATTTTTAGGGGGGTTATTTGGGGGGAAAGGATTCTCTTTCAAAGAGATTCTTTTGGGGGATTTTTATTCTTTTTTGAGATTTGGAGGAGGTATTATGTTGCTGATTTGAAGGTAGAATTATGTATAAAAACATCTATGATAATGTATTTAATTCCTCCATTTATTTACATTGAATAATATTGATTATTTCATGTATGAGTATATGTGTATTTTATTCATTATAATACACTATTGAATACAATAAGATGTTGCTTTGATTGAGTCAAGTTTAAGTAATGTGCAAATGTGTGTCCATGAATTGAGAACCATTAAAACATGGGTGTAAAAGGCTATCCTTAATTGGATATCATGCCTTGTTCTTTCACCTTGCATCCCCTTGAAGTGAATCAACTATCTCTGGACTATTAATAATAACCACCCCTAAACCTATCCTAGACATTTTTTCCATCAAAAAATGACATTCGAGTACTAAGAGTGTTATTTGAGACCACTCATCCTTATATTAACTCTAGACCTATCTTAGGGCATATTTAAACACTTATCTAGCCTTCGTGTGGGCCACACGCATCCTTAAACATCCCTAAAATAGTCACAGACCCTCACTTTGACATCTTAGCCCTTAGTTCCTTAAGTTTTACCACCTAGACACTAGTGCCATATTAAGGACAATAGCAGCCCATGGCCCTAGTGTCCCAATTTTGGTGATATTATCCTCCTCCCTCCTTTTTCTACCAATAGATATATTTTAATGAGTAACCCCCTAGGGTCAGCCTAGATTCACCATGACATGACTATACCATTATAAGACCAAGAAAGAACATTACCGTAATTTCTTCAAATTTACCTTAAATAATGCTAATAAGACATTATAGAGACCTTTTTAAGACCATATAAGGAATGAAAAATATTTGAACGAGGTTAGAAAGACATGACAACCAAGTTTTTAACTATAGGGGTTAACCTTTTGATCATGGGGGTCAAAATTGGTTAAAAATAACAATATTCATTATCCACCACCACCTTGGAGGTAAGTTATGCTTTGGTCACCTTAAAAAAATCTCCCTAGCATGAACCTTTACAAATATAAGTATTGGAACTTGTGAATCACACCCTAATTTCATATGCCTTCAATGCATGAGGTGTGCAGATCAAAGCTAGATTTCATTCCCTCAAAGTAGGTGACAAAGTATTTAAGGAGTATTTCATCTAAAAGAGGAGAATAAAATTAAAAATAGAGGTCAGGGATGGGTGGGTAATGGGGGGTGGGTGCACATGAAAATATAGTACTTAAATGAATCAACATGGTTGGCCCCTAACTATCTTTATGTTGGTTGTCCTTCATGAGAATATGATAACCCTTGTTTGGTAGTTTTGCATCAACTTTTGCTGCAATAGATGGATCACTTATACTAGCCTTTATAGACACCACCAAAAATCTCTTCATAAACACCCTCTATAAGGGGGAAATGTTCCTCTTTCCAAAGGGCATCGTCCACTACGATCAATATCCACAAGTATAAATCTATGCTGTCTATTAGGGATTTTAGTAGTGCAAACCTGGGGACTGTCTCACTCCCTTGTACTCTTTTTGGCTATGGAATTTATCACATTGTTCTCAAAAAATATTTTAAAATCTAACATTAATCCTTGAAATAACTTCATACGAATTTTGTGTTTCTCTTTCATTTCTATTCTCATTCATTTTATATGTTTTGTATTTATATTCTCACTCATTCATGAAATACTTACAATCACCCAATGATTTGTTCAATAAGTAAGCAAGTATTGAATCATATTACAAGCACATCAAAGCATACATAACTGAATAGAAACCCTTCTCATGTCTACCTTTTACTTAGCAATAGCATATATAATAGTTTATATTTTCCATGAAAAAATTGATGACTTTATAACAGTTTATAGTGTCATTTAAAAAATATATATACAACCTTCATGTTTATTTTTCACATGTATTGATTTTGTCACATTGACATTGTATATATCCATATCTCAAATTAGAACAATGTGTTGTTTCCTTTTGTTAATTATAGATAGCTGAGCCAATAATCAATGTAACATGTGTATCATACACTTGTTATAAACCATAAATACTATGTCAAGAACTTACTCTACAAATATACTAAATGAAAATACATATTTACTTGTAGTATATTAAGTTGCATAAGTAGGAATAACAACAATTAATTTCATGAAAAAATAATCCACTTAATAGTGTGAAATAAAGAGTAGAAAAAATGAATATATTATTGGGCCACTTTGAGGGGGAAACCTCTCAAATATTTATATAATAGAATGAGTATATCAAATATAACATGTTTAATATCTTAACACCACCTCCTATACATACCTTAATTATATTATGAGATATACATAAACCCAACCGTGATACTTGCTGAAAAAGGATTTTATAAAGAGAACAAAATGGGTATTTGTGTGTGTCTATCAACAACCACCATGATGACTCTTTTCCATTATAACTTGAGAAATTCATTAATGAAATATATGGATACCTCCTCCTAATGATGGGTATGAATATATAAATATTTTTAAAGGCCTTAAGTTATAATTATCTCTCCTTTGGTTTGCTCATACACCAAGAATTTTTCCATAAATATTTGTACATCACCCTTGATTCCTTTTTAAAAAAGTGTTAGTTGACTCTATGATATATTTTCAAGAATCTCAAATATCCACCCACAATATAAACATGGATCTCAGACAAAAACTCATTCTTTAGGCTAATCATTTTTCATAGATATAACCTCTATTTATACTGTAGGGTGTCCCACTTCCACAAAAAAATATTTCAAATGCTTGAATATTTTTGAATTTCTTGAATGAGACTATAACTTATTCTTTTTGTCATCTGGGGCTCGCTTCATCTACACAATCCACATGTAATATAGACATTGCACATAATTATGCCTCGATATTCCCACCCCTTCTTGATACTACATCTACCACTACATTCTTCTTTTATTTCTTGTAGATGATTTAAAAATCATACCCAAACATCTTTGTGACAAACTTTTATTGTTATTTCAATGATAACCTATTTTCCAAGAAGTGTTTGAGACTATCATGATCATTCTTCACCTTAATGCAATACCCTATTAAATAAGGCTTCCATTATTTAACCACATGAATACTAGCTAACATGTTCTTCTCATAAATGAGCTTCAACAAAATATTTCCTTTGAGTTGACAAATATCAAATATAATGGGTATGCCATCCTACATGATGATTGCACCCATACCATGTCTTTACATAATGATTGTTGTTGTTGTTATATATATATATATATATATATATATATATATATATATATATATATATATATATATATAATTATAATTTTTTTAACAATCTACAATTTAATATTTTAAATTATAATTTTCATTCATGTCTTGTAAAGGATTAATAGATAATATTATGGATGGATTTCAGCACCACAACATTTAAAAAAATATTTTTGTTTTATACATAGATTCACATATGCAAAAATGTTATATTTTTAATTTATAGCAATTTATTAGATGCAAATTTATCAATTGAACTTGTATCCATTCGAAAGTCTCTATCAACCCAAAAAGAAATGTGGATGCTCATGAACTACTTACTCTTAGATAATAATGAATTAGCTTTTTTAAGTACGTTATTTTCTTTTTACAATACTTAATATCCATGATCTCCAATCCAAATTCATATGTAAAGATAATACCATTTTGTAGATAAGCGTGTCTTACAAAATAGATGTTCCATGAGACAAATGGGGTGCCTAAATAAAATTAAGAGTATGTTTTTTATTAAAAATATTACCTAAGATATAAGGTTAAAATATGGGTTCTTTTAATTGGAATGGTGTATTAAGAAGGGAAATTTAAAATTTTAATATTAAAAGATAAAAATAAAAATTAGAGATATTTAATTATATGTCATGAATGTAGGTGATATAAAAATATATTATTAAATGAATATTTTGTATATATTTACAAATATAGAATTTGATAATGATCATAATATTAAAAAAAAAATTGATAGTGACCATGACATCTAAGAATGTTTATTTATCTTATAAATTTTTATATATAATAATAATTTTTAATATAAAGAAATTACTTTCAATATTGTTTTAGAACTCTTTTATTTAATAAAATATGTGAAGATTTATTATATTTTAGTTTTATAAAGGATATCATTGTAATAAACCCCTATGAATAGATTATTTACACAAGTCACCCTCTTTTTAGCACACCCAAGGATTCACGTTTGAATCCATTTAAAATATGAACATATTTTCTATTTTTAAGAATGTTTTAACTTTCAGCATGGTTTGTCCATTTTCAAAAATGTTCCTTAGGATATAAATAATTACTTAATTTTTTACTTTAGGTTATAAATTTATTGTATGTGATATGACTTATTTAGGTAGCTTTTAGTTTTTCAACATGACTGATTTATGATTTTGCTGATCATATTGTTTTAAACCCTATAATTATTTTTAATCTACTATGATCGAATACAATTTATAATGTTAAGCCTCAAATATTATGTGTTGTGGTTGCATCCAAATTAAAATAGTGGTTTCACACAATGCTAATTATAGTATCTAAGTTTTTCAATAAATATATTCATTGTCAATATTTTGAATGCAAGATATAAATTGAATATTCATGGTCAATTTGGGACCTCCATAAACTTCCAAATCCATGATTAGAAGTAGAAAATATATTCTAGTGAGCTTCAAATTTTAACTGTTATACTAAATAAAATTAACCATCACAATTTTAAGCTTTTTATCAAATATATTGAAACTGAATTAAAAAATAGAATACATGCACCATGGCACCATAATTTTGATTTCTCATTGGATGTTTTCCATATGAATGAAAATATTTACTATAAGATGAGATGATTTGGTTCCATATTATACCTAACCACTTTCATAGTGGGTGCATGTGCCCATAAAAGGGAAAAGGTGAATCTTTTGACTGCTCTACCATTTTCTCACTAAACAACCCATTGTATGTGAACCAATTACTCTATCCCTAACAAACATTACCTTTATATTTTATCTATTAATCTGATTTTAATATAACCAATTAATTAAATATGAAAATTTTATACAGATATATATTAAAGAAACAATAATATGCTTAATGAGAAAGTCATTGAGAGTAATACAAAATCTCAAATCCAAATTCATAATTTCATAATTTTTAATTCACAGTCAAAATCTTAAATCCAAATTCATTAATTTCTAGTTGATATCATTTTTAAGTCGAGTGTAATATTATAAAAAAATAAATATATTATTAAATACATTTGTTATAAATAAAAATGATATAAAACATATCATAAATAAAATAAAATAAGTATCTAAAATTTATGATAAAAAGATGATATATTTTAATTGTAATGATATATTATGAGATGTGTTTAAAATATAATATGTTGACGTATAAATAGATATTAGGAATATTTTTAAATATGATATGAATAAAGGTACTATAACATAATTTTTTTAGGGAATCTCAAAACACAAACAACATTATCATGAATTTTTTGTAAATAAATTTCTTATGATGTTTTAATTTTTTAATTTTCTAATATATATAAATATTTAGGAAGCTTTACTTTGATATTAAAAAATTCTAGTTTTGGATTGATATGAGTCAAGCATTATTCCATTTATAAAGTGACTAATCTTTTTTTCATTGTATTAAAATTTTTAACTCCGAGCATTATGTTTTCATTGTGAATCTTGTCCCTTAGTATATAAAGAGATTTGTTTTTCCATAATATGATACATAGTGGTTCTATATAATAAATTTTAACTTGAAATATTTATTTTGGTAGATTTTATTGGCTTATAATTATCTATTTAATATTTCATTGATTATATTTATTTAAATTATTAATGAGTTTTATTCATTATAAGTGAAAGATATTTTGTAGTGTTAAGTATAAAATATGAGTGTGTTGAGGTAAATTTATCCCAAAATATAAATAGTTTCAATGATGTACATTTAAATTGGAAACGATGATTTTACAAAAAATTGTTTAATATATTTGAAAATATTCTAAACATAATATATAATTAATTGTTGATGATTGATCAACACTTAACCTTCAATAATATCCAAATAAATTACTGGTAATATAAAATAAAACAAAAATAACCAATATAAATAGAAAATTATTAACAAATAAATATACAATAAATAAATAAAAATCTTAATATTCTTTAAAAAATTATAATCCTTATGTACCAATAAATTATTTATTTATAGTATTCCTGGAGAAAACAATGCTATTGCCAGATCTAATGAAACCATAATTGACTCTCACTCTTCATAACCTCAATTGAGGTGACGAAAATGTAAGTTAAAAAATGGCTTAGGGATTCTTCCCTTATCCATGAATGGATTCTACCATGCACTTTTGTAACCTCACTTTTGGTGGAATATCGAGAGATGTAGGAGACGTAATATGTAAACTTTTACAAACTAGCTAATGAAAGTACTTGGCCAAATAATATTATAATCTTGATGGTATCGAAGATGAGAATATGAATGTCTACATGTTATTCCATGCATAGCCTTTCTTTCTTACACTGTACATGGTCTTAATGTTACAGATGTGTGAATTGTGGAGGGACGGTGCACGCGAATAGAATAGTTTAGTTGGGGTTTCGTGTGCGTGTATAGTACTCAAGCGAGTCAACATGGCCAACCCCTATTTGTCTTTGTGTGGTTGTCCTTCGTGAGATGACGATGGTAATCCTCATTTGATACTTTATATTTGTCAATTTTGAATGGGCTTTTGCTAGCTAATTTTTTTATTACATATATTTGCAGGCCGCCAACTCATTGGATTCTAAGGGAGCTGTATAAATTAGAACAAGGCTCTGTTTCTGATCCATGATCTTAGTTTGAAATTGAATTGAATTGGAGGTAGTCTACTTGGTGTTCACAAATTGAGAAAAAAAAAATGGAGCAATTGATGGCAGTGGGAATAATGACGGCTCTTGCTTTTATGGTGGGAATGCAAGTACAAGTGGAAGGTGCAGATCCTGATCTGGTAACAGATTTTGGTGCTTTTGATGATGCTTTTCCTCAAGAGGTGGACGGCAGCTTCTTCACATTTAAAGGCTTCAGGGGAATAGGTGTTAATAGTTCCAGCGGCACGGGCACCTTTAAAGTGACCAGAGGCAGCGTGGTAGAGTTCCCAGGGCTGTCAGGACTCGGCGTTTCTTATGCTTTACTTGATTTTGGTCCAGACAGTATTAACCCTCCGCACTTGCATCCACGTGGCAGTGAACACTTGTTGGTGATAGATGGATCGCTTACAGTGGCCTTTGTAGACACCACCAACAAGCTCTTCAAAAACACCCTCTACAAGGGCGACATGTTCGTCTTTCCAAAGGGCATGGTCCACTACCAGATCAATCTCCACAAGTATAAATCTGCGCTGGCTATTGGGGCTTTTAGCAGTGCAAGCCCAGGGACTGTCTCGCTCCCTTCCGCTCTATTTGGCTCGGGAATTTCTGACATTGTCCTCAAAAAATCTTTCAAAATCTCACATAAATCCTTGAAACAACTCAGGGCCCCCTTCCTGTAGCACTACGTGATGCCTTGCTCTTCATAACAATTCTGCGTTTCTCTTTCATTTCTTTTCTCATTCATTCTGTATGCTTTGTTTTTCTCTTCTGTCATTAATGAAATTCTTCCGATCGCCTAATGATTTATTCAATAAATAAGCCAGAATTGAATCATTTTACAAGCACGCCATTGCATACGTAACTGAATAGAAACCCTTCTAATGTCTACATTTTACTTAGCAATAGCATATATAACAGTTTATATTGTCGCTGAAAATTTTGATAGGATTTTATAACAGTTTATAATATCGTTTAACAACAGCATTTAATTGGTCACGTATTGATTGTGTCACATTCACATTGACTATATCCGTATGTAATGGGAGAATATGTAAAGACCATTAAAATTAAACAATTATACTTAAATAATTTTTAATTTATATTAATTATTATAAACATTCTAAATATTTTAGAAATATATAATTTAGTGATTAATAAAATCATAAAGAGAATTTTTAATTTTTTTCAATATCATAATATTTGATAAATAATTAATTTTGATATTATTATTTATATATATTTTTAAATTGTGATTATAAAATAATTTAAATTGTTGGGGTGTAATAGCTTTTATTTATTGGTCAACATTGATTTGGACGGAATGTTATTAAATAGGGGGGAAAAAACGTAAAAACATATTTAATATTGATTAAAAAAACAAACAAATATATCATTAGATACTAGGAGTGGTTAGGTATATTTTTTATGTTTATTGTTTGATATTAGAGGAAAGTTAGATGAAAAATTAGGTCAATCTAAAAAAAATTATTTTAAATTTTTTATTAATATTATTATTAATTCATATAGATATTAAAAAGAATAATATTTAAAAAAATATATTAATTTCTTTTTTTACAATTTCTAATTTAATATTTTAAATTATAATTTTCATTAATATTTTGTAAAAGATTAATAGATAATATTTGGATGGCTTTCAACACTATAACATTTTTGAGAATATTTTTGTTTCATACATAAATTCATATAAATGAAAATGTTATATTTTTAATTTGTAACTTCTCATATGCATAATTATCAATAGAACTTTTATCCATTTTAAAGTATGGATCAAGCTAAAAAAGAAACGTGGATGCTCATGAACTAATTCCTCTTGAATAATATTGAGTTAGTTCTTTCTTTTTTCTTTTTTTGAACAATATGAAATATTTACATGATTTTTATTTCTAACAATATTTACTATTCATAATCTCTAATCCAAATTTATCAACGTAAAGAGAATATCATTTTGTAAATGAGTGTGTAAGAAAATAGATGTTCCGTAAGACACATGTAATGCATAAATAAAATTGAGTATATATTTTTTATTTTAAATATAAAGTTAAAATCAAAGATATTTTAGTTGGAATGATGTATTGGGAGGGAATATTTAAAAGTTTAATATTAAAAGATAAAATAAAAATTAAGGATATTTTTATATAATATATGAATGTAAGTGTTATAAAAATACATTATTAAGTGAATATTTTGTATATAGTTATAAATAAAGGATTTGATAGGATCATGGCATTAAAATGAATTTAATAGTGATCATAGTATCTAAATAATTTAATCGACTATCTTATATCTTTTTTAATAGAAAGGAGTAATTTTTAATATGAAAAAATTACTCTCAATAATATTTTAAAATTATTTTATTTAATAATAAATATGAAGGTTTATATTATTTTATTTTGGTAAAATATATTATTAAAATAAATTTATACAAATATATTATTTAGAGCAAGGTAATCTCATTTGAGAATACTTAAGGAGTCAATCTTGAATCCAATTAAAATATGACAAAAATATTTCTCATTTCCACAAATGTTCTAACCTTATTGTGTGTTCATTTTTAAGCATGTGCCTTAGCAAATAAATAATTACCTAATTTTTCATTTGGAATAATTTTTTTTCATCATTTGAGTATTCTTTAGTTTTTTTATCATTTTACTTATTTATAATTTATCTTATTAAGGGAAACCCTATAATCCTTTTTAATCTACCATGAGCCAAACATAATTTATAGTGTACATTTCAAATATGTGTGTTTTGGTCAATTTAGAACAATAATTTATATTTCCATTCATATGCATCCAAACTAAAGATAATGGTTTCACACAAAATTACTTATTATATACAATTTTTATGATTGAATATTAATAACCAGTAATATATATGATTGAGTATTGATGGCCAAAGCATGATCTCCATAAACTTATAGAGGTAGAAAATATATCCTAACAAGATTCAAAATTTAACTATTATGCTAAATAATATTAATCATCACAATTTTAATATTTTATGAAATATATTGAAATTTAATTAAAAATGAGAAGACATGCATCATGACACCATAATATTGATTTCTCATTGAACATTCTCTGTATGAGTGGAAACATATATTATAAGAGGAGATTTTTTGGTTCCATATTCTACCTAACCACCCTCATAATAGGTGGATGTGTTCAAATGGGGGAAGATGAATCTTTTGACATTTCTATCGATTTCTCATTAAACAATCCATTGTATATGAACCAATTAATCTATTTCTAACAAATATCACAATTATATGTTATCCAAATCTTTTGACATTTCTATCGATTTCTCATTAAACAATCCATTTTATATGAACTAATTATTCTATTTCTAACAAATATCACAATTATATGTTATCCAAATCTTTTGACATTTCTATCGATTTCTCATTAAACAATCCATTGTATATGAACCAATTATTCTATTTCTAATAAATATCACAATTATATGTTATCCATTATTCTGATTCTACTATAACAAATGAATTAAGTATAGAAATATTACACATATATCTATTAAATAATTAATAATAAGTTCAATATGAAAATTACTATGAATAATACAAAATCATAAATCCAAATTCATGATTTCAGTATTTATTATTCACAATTGAAATATTTAATATTCATGATCTTAAATCCAAATTCATTAATATTTAATGAATATCATTTTCAAATCAAATATAATAATATAAGAACATAAATATATTATTAAATATATGGATTATAAATAAATATAGTATAAAAAAATATAATAAATTTATTAAAAAAAAAAAAAAAAAATCTAAGATGTATGATAAAAATAGGATATATTTTAACTAGAATGGTGTATAACAAAGGATATTTAAAAGATAACATATTAAAAGATAAATAAATATTAAGAATACCTTCGAATATGATATCAATCGAATATGATATCAATAAGGGTGCTTTAGGGGAATCCCAAAATTTAAAAAGGCTATCGCGTGGAAGTCTTATATGAGATATTGATACCTATTGTAAAGAAATTTCGATTGATGATTTAATTTTTTGATTTTTTAATGTATGCAAATAATTAAGAAGTTTTTTTTTTTTTTTTTTTTGGGAACTTATTGAAAAAACTAACTTTGAAATTGTGTTGAAGAGTTACTTTGAAAAAAATCAAATTTTAAATTATATTGAAGAGTTACAATCCATCTTCTTGGCATTTTTATAGTGTCAAGTAAAAATTCATTTATGATACGGTTAATTTATTTTTATTATAATGAAATTTTAAATTTAGAGTACTGTGTTTTTATTATAATTCATGTCTTTTATATATTATTTATTTATTCATAATATAATTAATATTGATTGTTTATAATAAATTTTATTTTTAAATAGAGTTTTTGATTTATAATTATTTATTTAGAATTTTATTTTTTATATTTAATTAAAATATTAATAAGTTTTATTTATTATGAATGGAACAAATTTTATATCTAAAATATTCATTTCATTAAATTCAAACCAAAATGATATCATAATCAAAATTTGTTTAGATTTTTTATATAGTGGTGATAAACCCCATAACAATTGCTTCTTAATTTTTTCATGTGTGATCTGTAAATTCAAATAAGAACAAATGTTAATTTTTTTATATTTTTTCAAAGTCTTATAAAGTAAAAAATGTACATTACATAATACAATATAAAGGCATACAATTATGGAGTCCACTTCCACAAGAATCTAAGTAGGGCAACCCCATAAATAGCCTTAAGGCACTCAGCTAAATTAGCTTTCCTACAAAAACTCTTGTAGTATCAATTTATTGTGATACATCTAGTAACATTTATATCTCCTTATGTATAGGAGTTTATAAAGTAAAAAATAGATTACATAATATAATATAAAGGCATAAATTTATTGAGTCCACTCCCACAAGAATTTAAGTAAGGAAATCCCATAAATAGTATTAGAGGACCCAATTAAATTAGCCTCCCTAAAAAAATTCTTATAGTATCAATTTATTATGATATATCCTGTAAAATTTATGTCGACATATACATAAAAGTTAAAATGCAAAAAAAAAAAAGTCCAATTCCATGTATTGTAAGCCTCTTTCAAAAAGAAGCATGATAAATCATAAAAAGCATTATTATGTTACAAAGGCCCCTCTCTGATATAGATTATATAATCTTCAAAAATTTAAACAAAGCAAAACTCACATTGTAGACTTCACATCACAGATAAAGTATTAATAATCCCCTTGCTATTTATGGCCCCAACAATGTTTTAATCATAGTTAGAAGATTCTGGGCTTTGGTCACGGATAAAAACCCCTCATTGAAATAAATGGTGGGCATAATCTAAAATAACCCTAACCAATGCCATATTAAACGACACTAGAGGCGTACACACATGCTCTGTTATTTTAAACAAAGGAGGCATTTCTTCAGTATTTGATGTGATTCCTCATTGCTATGTTCAAGTCTTTCTATTTGGACTATGCAACTTTACAATTATTGGACCTACGTAAAAATGGAGACTTTGGCTTTCTAAGTTCTTGAGATTCGAAATTGCTCGATATTTATTTTTTGATAATCGTCTTTAATGTTAATTTTAAATGATACTTTTGGTGCAGTAATTTTTTTAAACGCCCTTCACTTGCGTAAAGATATTTTTGGGGTTATTTTAAACCTTTTAGAGAATACAATCCTCCCATTACTGGAAGCGAATTAATTCAATAAAACATCAACTACAATGAGTCAGGAACATATTAGAATTCAAGTATGAAGGGATTTCTAATATTATTTTAGATATTTGAGTTTAAAAGTAAAATAAATCTTAGAAAATTTCTGATTAGTAACATTAACAAGTTTATTATTGTGATTGAGGACATCCATTGTTCAATAGATTGATTTGATTGATAAAAAAAGATAAAGAAATAAAATAAATAGGAAGAAAAAAGATAATCATTAGTTACAATTCTGATTTGTAGTTTCAATAATTATATATATTAACATCACATTTAATTCCTGATAAGGTCATATAGGTACCACCTAATACCACGTATCATTTTTTGGACAATTAGAAAAAACTTTACCAAAATAGGTAATATCAACATTGACCCTAAACATGATAAGTATCCAATGGCATTTAAAAGCATCTTTAAATTTGGAGACTAATCATAGTATTTGGATTGGAAATAAAATGCCTTTGGCATAAAGATAATGACTTATGAAAAAAGTATAAATAGACTTACACATCAATTTAAAGGTCTGAGACTTCTTACCACTCTCTCGAAAGTTCAAATGTAAGTGATATTTATATAAAAGAGTCAATATTTAATAGCGTTGTAATATGGTAAAACTTGTTTAAGTTAGTATATTTTATTAAATTAAAAGAAGATATTACATTTGGAATATAAAGACGATAAATTAGTGCAAAGGGATTTACTCTACCTCTTTTCGGTAAACTTAGTCCAAAGTGAAGTAGACACTCAAGAATACAAGTTTCAAGCCTCCAACTTCAACTTGAAGGACACTCATTAAATGCCAATCAATATTTTCGCCACACCCTTTTGTTGATGCACATATCACAAAATATATTGGTTTGCTCACTCAAGAAAACCAAAAAAGTAGATTAATAATATATTTTATTTGCACATAAAATTTATTCACATGGTTTACTTACTTAATAATGATAATTGAAATCAAAATATTTACTTTTTAATTGTGGAAGCCGTGTAGATGCGAACACTCTCGACCAAAAACTATGACATGCACTCTCCACAATGAGAGATTTTATGTAGATCCCTACCCTCCCCAGGCCATTGGCCTTCCTAATCACTGATTGACCATGCCTAGGGAAAGATCATGCATCCAAATATTTGTTTTGTTATATATATAGATAAAATATGGTTTCCATTTAAAATTAGAGAATGGACTTACTTTATATCAAGCCTCCAAATTATTAAAAACATATTTGGATTTCTCCAGAGATTCCTAATGTGGAACCTTTTGTTTGGTCTGTGTTTCCTAAGCATGACCCTCCGCCTCTTCCTTCTAAGATAATGCCCTATGCTTAATTTTTAGTCGATCTCATCATGCTATGATGACTACTTTTTATATTTTGAGCTGATTTTTTCCTCCAACCAATATGAACCATGATTTGTCTAACTATATCACTTTATAAACAAATGTAATTATATTTTGTAAGCTTATATAATTATATTTTATTATTTAATATAACATGAATCTTTCCAATAGTAAAAACACATCGAATTCCAAAATTATAATTAACTATTAAAAAACCATAAAATTAACTATCAAGAAACCAAAAATTTGTAAATATTTTACTTACTAAGTTTATAAATAATGAAAATATTAATATTCTTTTCACAAAATTTCATACTTTTGTTTTGTCTGGTGGCACTGTTACGCAAAATAAAAAAGCATTCGATGCAAACCTATTCATTTGCGAAATGAATAAGTTGTTTGAGCCACGTGTCATTGAATAATATCCAGTTCTATGCAACTAAAAAAAAAAATTAATTAAAACTTGGAAGCAACTTGAATTTTTAATCTTTATTTTCGCAAAGCTGATGTAGTTTGCATTTTTTTAAAATTATTTCTTGGTTTAACCCGGCAATAATTCAAAACCATGAAATTTCTTAATTTTTATATTTTATATTAACAATTTGAATTATGATAAATATTTAAAATTAACTTAATTTATTTATTTTATTAGTTAATAAATATCAATTTGATTATTTTAAAATTTTATTTTAATTTTTTTAAATAAAATGTGCACAACTTTTAGTATATAAATTGATCTTAAAATCAAATCATTAAATATAAATATGATTATTAAATATTAATTTAGAAAATAAAACTTTTTATATTTGGAAGATTTGAAATCAATATTTCAAGTACAATATACATGCCCATCCTCAAAGAAGAATAAGAAAATTGAATCTAAAGAAGTGAGTAATAAACAACAAAGTCCTACCCTTTAAATAGTAAATGAAACAAGAAAGCTCCAAAGAAAAGTCGATGTTAACAAAAATTCATACAAAGAGACAAAAAACAATCACACCTTTAATTGATTTATAATAAGCCACCATGATTCATGTATGCCCAAACCACTATCCCTCTTTAAATTAATAGGCTTTTTTCAATTTGGATTGTTTTCCTAACCTTGTTTCCCAATAATCTTCTTTTACTATAAGCTTAGCTTGATCAATACATATATGGTGTTTAGTGAGAATTGAGTGCTTTGCAAGAGTGCAATTATCACCCTGTTAGTTATGAATATCTCAAGTATGTTCTTTGATTATTTTTTGGAGGGATATACATTTTTCCCCCACATAAGGTACTCCACAAGAGAAAGGAATGACATAAGCATCTTTCTGTGTTATGGGAGTTAATGTATCTTTGGCAAAATCGAATGACAAGCGAAAGGTGTTAAGAGTTTTATAAGAAATTTGTATCCCAACCTTCTTCACAATTCTAGCCAATTTTTATGAAATTCCCTTAACATATGGAATCATGATCCTTGGAATATCAACATCCAAATTATAATCTCTTTGAATCCAAGTGTTAGTCTTATGAAATGACTTATCAATCTCCCATCTTTTGAATCCATTCTCCATAAGAGCTTTAGTGAGGTAATATTTTTCTTGTTTCAAGTGCTCTACATTTAATATTTTAAGAGCTCTTGTCTTGTTTTAGGTGCTCTACATTGAATATTTTAAGATCTCTTGAAGCCAAAGAGTAAAGGACATTATTTTATTGGCAAGGATGATGGTGCGAGTCTACTTGAAGATATATATCCATATCAGTCTTTTTTATATAAAATTCATTAGATAAAACCTCATCTGGTATTTTTGAGATGAGAACATCAAGGAAGGGTAAATTTTTTCATATTTTTAGATAGTGTGAATTGTATTTTTTTTAATCTTCCATTTAAATGTTCAAGGAATTTATCAAGTTCCTCATTAACATGTAACCATTTTTCATCTATGTCATCAATGAACTTATCCCACCAATCAAGTTTTAGTGAGTAAGAATCTAGAACTTTTTTTCTCAAAATGTTCCCTGAACAATTTAGAAACCATGGGAGATAATGGTGAACCCATTGCCACACCTTTTTTTTGTTCATAGAAATCCTCTCTAAAGGTGAAGAAAGTTGATCTTAAGCATAATTCTACTGAATCCACAGTTTTAGAGTTTGTAACTTCACGAATGATATTCATAGCCTCATTCAGAGGAATCTTTGTGAATAAAGATACCACATCAAAACTAACCAAGATGCCCAATTTTTAACCCTTCTATTTTTGACCTTGCAGACAAATTTCTTGGAGTTTTTTTATAAAAGAGAACGAGTTTCCAACTAAATGCTTTAACTTTCCTACCAAGAATTTTGTAATAGATAGGTTGGAGAGTTTATTGTATAGACAATAGGCCTGAAAATAATACCATCTTTGTATATTTTTGGTGCTCTATAGATCATAAGAGTAATAGGCACATGTGGGATTACCCATTGTTTCTCTCTATCATTTAAATATAAGCTATTAATAGTTTTATTTTTATTTTTATAATGAGAAGCACCTATATATTAATATAAAATAAGATATGGTACAATGCTAATCATAAAAAATGGTTGGAAAAGTCATAGCCCATGAGCAAAATCACACCGAGGGTTAAAGAAAATGCCTAAAGAAAATTCAGAAAAAGTGGTCACAAAATGACCACACCATAAAATTACATCACATCAGTTGTCAGCAAAGTATAAAAACCAAAGTACAAATAACATTAATCAGATCATTTACGTAGCTACAAAAAACATGGATGTTGGGAGAGACAAAAGAGATGGCAGACCCAAAGGCTTATCACTCCATCCTCCCATGGTAGGAGGATCTTCGTCATCAAGTAAGGGCTCCCACCGAGAGTTTTGTTGATCTTCCAAAGTCTCATTTTGATTTATTTTAGGGGAAATAGGTAGAGACAAGCATGGGAATTTTTATTGGGGAGGTAGACTTCAACCTTCGTTATCACCATATTAGAATGGGGGAGGAGATCCCCAGCCCTAACCATCACCTTAAGATTGAGAGGAACCACTCAAACCACCATGATGAGGAGAAGGTCGGTGAGGTGGTGATTATCATGGAGAGTAACTCTTATGTTTGAGTCTAGACCATTGTCGTCTTGGCCCACATCCTCATCCCTCGAGGGGTTGAAGGATGTTGAGAGGGTTCAAGAGGTTCTCGACTAATCACACATGGAGTATTTCCCTGGTGATCAAGCAAATGCTGGATTTAGTTGATATCCAAATGAAACTTATCTATTTGGATTTCAATCTAAAGAGTGACATTAAAGAGAATAGTAATTTTTTTAGAAACAAAAAAAATCACATTCCAGCTCTTCATGATTAAAGCAAACATAATTCCTAGTTTTCCTATTTGAAGCAAAATGTCAACTTGAAAGATCTGCCAAAAGTGATTATATTTTGAAAGAAACTAAGTTCAATCCCCCAAGAGAGCCATACAAACTAAGCATGTGGGCAAAACTAGAAGAGATGCTTAATAGTCTCTGATTGCTGACAAACTAGGAAAATTGAGTTATGCACACCCACATGCTTGAGGTGGTCACCCACAAGCATACCCTTGTAAAGAAGACACCAGAAAAAATGAACTTATTAGGACCAATAGAAGTAGACCAAACTATGTTGAAATTTCAGGTCAAGATCTTGTCATGGGAATGAATATTTCATCTGATATTGAGCATATCAACTAGAATATGTTGAGCGACAAGTAATTAATATCCTAGCCATAGAGAATAGAGGGTGAATGGGTGGATGTAGGCCAATGCCAATCCCTCCACCAAGGAATAAGAGAATTAACTCCGATTTTATGAAAATATCTGTCAAGTATGGAGCATTGAATTTCTATAATAGTCTCTACATTTGAATTTATGAATTGATATTTATTTTAAAGTTGCTGCCAAGTGAGCCAAAACATACTCTCCTTACAAAAGAGATTGCAAATAACCTACACATGCATGGCTGCCAAAACTTTAGAATAGATTTAAAACTTTCTAGCCAAATAAAGAGGCTTAGTTATTGAAAAAGAAATATTTTTGTCGACTCTCTACAACACATATGACCATAAGTCAGAAGGAGAGGCCTTAAGGAAAAAGGAATGCCCAAAAACTTAAATTGCACTCATGGTAGAATCCAATACACCATTGAAATTTTTCAAGCCAAGGATGTTTGGAGCTAGCATTGGGTCTTCCTCCATCAAATAGATGATTCTAAATCCAAAAAAAATATGTGCATACATTCTATGGCATTCTTAACAGATTCTTCTTCCTCTTGGAGAATGAAAAAGGAGTAATCTACAAAATGACCATTTAAAATTTTTCTATCAAATAGAGGGAGAAAGATACTTTCAAACCCTTGACAGTATAATTATCTAGAAGATAACTAAGTCCTTCTACTACAAGAATATATAGGAAAGGGAATAAAGGATAACCTTGCCTAACAAAGAGATGTAGTTCAAACCAAGAAGACTAGGTGCCATTAATATTAATACAAGCCCCTGCATCTTGAGAAAGTATATTAATAGTCTAAACAAAATTTGGGCCAAACCCAAATGCCTATAACATGTCTAGAATGAAGGGCCACTCAATGCAATCATAAGCCTTTTAAAAATAAATCTTAACAAATAAGGCCTTTTGATTAGAAAGCCTAGCTCATTCCATACCTTCCCAGACAATGATGACATTGTCTAGGATGAACCTATTTTATATGAATCCAATTTTTTCACTCCAAATAATTAAAAGGAGAATGTGCTTCACCCTAAGAGCTAGAACTTTGGAAATAATCTGATAGGAGACATTGAGCAAAGTAATAGGTCTCTAGTTTGTGATAATTTCAAGATCATCAGCCTTTAGGATGAACTTGATCTTACCCTGATCAATAAGGGTTCCCAAAGAATTAGTTAGAATGGCTTCATAATACACCTATTGTAGATCAAGATCAACAGTGTCCCATACGGTTTGATAAAACTCACATAGGAAACCATCAATTCTGAGAGCTTTATCCATAACATTTGTTTAATATCTTCATGAAGGTCGTTAAGAGATAAAGGCCTATCATAAGCAATTCTTTGAGAATTATAGACTTTGTAGGACACAACCTAGAGACATTGAATGAGAGTCACCTCATTTTCTAGAGAAGAAGCTTCTGCAAATAAAACACCGTAATAGTGATGTACAAAGGCTTGAAAAATGTCAATAAGTTTGGTAAGTATTGCATTTCCTTCCTTGACAGCTTTGACTCTATCATCAACTCTCTTAGAGCAGAGGAGGGAAAAAACATCCTTAAACACATTGTCACCAATTTTTAGCCAGTGTATATGAGCTCAGATCTGAGATCCTCTAGCTTTGTGTGCTTCTTCAGTTTGGAGCTTATATCTCCATTGTGCCACTTCAATTTTAATGTGGGCATTAAATGGTGTCTGATCTAATTCTTGTGAGGTGCAGATGAACTCATGATTTGTAGCAATGTGTAGACATTGTTTGAAAATAGCTACCTGCTTGCCATAGATATAAATAGATGTGGAGGTGTGAGAAAGAAACCCATTCCATCACTGAATCTAACCAATATCTCCTTTTGGTCAAGGAACTAAGATCCAAATTCTAACAATGTGCCCCACCATTATTTCATGTTTGAGGTGGGTAATATTGAGATAAAATTGCATGGAATCTAGATTGACTTGAGGAGAAGTCCATTCAAAGTTAAATAAAATGGGGTGATAATCTGAGATAAAAGTATCAAGAATGATAGAAATAAGTCTATCTTTGATTGAAGCAAAATGTAAAATATATTTCTCAACTAGCAAAGCTCTTTTGAGATGATGAAGCACCCTATCATCCCCCTAGAAAAAATTGGACTAGGTCAACCATAGAGACTCTGAATCCTTCCTCTGGTGATGGTTAAGATCAAAAACCCTAAGTTTATTATGCATATAGAATCATTCTTCATGTTCACCTATGCATCATCACATCAAAATGTGCCCTTTTTTATCCTTGGCCAACTCCACCATATTAAATTCACCACAAAGGATCTAATGAGCATCCAAGAGAGAGTCAGCGACCCATCTTCAGATGGCTACCCATTCCACAACATCATTGGAGGCATATAAATTGACCAACCTAATAATGTGGTTGTTAAAATTTTAAAAAGTCCACATGACCCGATGGGTGGGGTCCAAACGTCAAGAAATAATATTATGACCAAGCTCTAGAGCCAAAAAAGTGACGGGCCAACCATGTCCAATGCCATGCCTAGTGGCTTGACAAATGGCCATAGGCCAAATGATCCAAATTACATTCTATAGCAAGAAGCCAAAAATGTTGACCTCTTGTAGACAGAATTTTCATGTTTCTAATTAACTGGTAACTATTCCCAACCACATACTTATGTGGTACATTATTAAGACCTCAAAGATTCCAAGGGTAGATAATCATTGTAAAAAATTGAGGTGCATGTCATTCTCCTTAGAGAGTCCTTCCGACACAACAAACTTGTTATACATAAGATTGTTGGGCATGTAATCATTCCTTCTAAATGGTTTCCATTTGTGTGCCATATATTCCTCCTCCTCAGGAGATGGAGAGGGGAAATGAGAGTGCCATAAAACTATTTTGTTATCTCAAGTGACCAGGCTCCTATCCTCCTCAAGGGCACTTACCCTAGGATAGGGTTGTGACTATGACACTGATGGTGGTGTATCAACCAATGAGGCCACTACATGCAAACATACACATTACAAGAGGTGAATATTTGGTGGGTAAGGTATATTTTCCAATATAAGTTGATGTAAAATTATTACCAGTAGGTTGGAATGATAAATTTTGTGGCCTATCACAACCTTTACAAGAGTTATTGTTTTTCTTATTGGTGATGGTAGTCTAACTATCATTATTTCTATTATGAGCTTCGGCTTCAGATCTGCCTTTTTCCTAAGGAGAAAGGGTCATATGAACCATCAAAGGGCACTCTTGAATCATGTGGTTCGAGGACTGGTACCAAAATTAAGTGTTTGAGAGGTTTTTATACAAAACACATTGTGAAAAATGGTTACAGCTAATTTGTATATCAATAGAATATTTCAAATCATGGGACAAATCAACTTCCACACAAACCCTCTTCTAAGGACAAGCCATATATAATTTATTCTACTCATGGCAGATGAAATGTCCTATGGGTTTTATTGGTTGGCCTATAAAACCTTAGAGGGGGAGCAACAAGTTAGGAAATTCAACCTAGATGAGTACTTTCAATTTTATGTGTTCAAAGACTTGAAAGTCTTGAGTCCAGTGAGAAAACACAATCAAAATGTTTTGGATTATAAAAGTGAAACAAAAAACCCTTTGTACGATTTTGGACTCCCTCAAGTTTCACCCATGGCCTTGATAGTGGTTGTGAATCCATTGCTTCAAAAAGCTCTCCAGGGGAACTCAGCGAATAAAATAACTAATTAATGTAAAATTCTCAAAGAAATGACAAGCTTGTCAAATTTGAGCACATCTAGAATAACATCAGGTAATGGAGAGTTAGAGTCATTAGCATTACGTCAAGGACTACTTTTGGGATGAATTTTCTCATTTGCTTTGGGGCCATGGTTATGCTCGCTCACTCCAGCTTTTTTTGCATTCGTCGATGCAAAGATTGAGGTGGTGGTCATTAAATAAAAGGTATCCCCTTACTGCCCAGAGGGCAAATTACTGATCAAAATCAATAATTAATGCAAACAAAGTAATGTCTTGGCTATATCTATAAGGATCGACAATGTGACAGAAACCTAAAAGCTCATCAATACAAAGCTAACAACCTAAGGTTTCTTCCATTTTTTGATCCATTCCTCTAAAAATTTTATTGCAACATAATAATCTCCACAGACATTCAATGAGTGATTGTTGTCTTAACTCTTAATAATTTTAATAATATCAATACCAATTGTATTCAAACAATTTTTTGAAATCTTTCTATAACTCCTGCTATTGTTAAAATGATCTAACATTTTTGCATCATAATCCTTCTTGTCTAATAGAAGCATGGTATTACCCCTATCATCTTTAAAAATAATAACATCATGATTTTTTCATAGACTTTTTAAATCCTATTTCTATCTCGTAATAGTTTTTTTTTTTTTTTTTTTGGTGGTTTGGGCTTTTTTAAAGGCCAGGGCACACTATACTTTCACTTCATCAAACAAATCTTGTTTTAAATTATTAACACCAATTTCAATTTTTGATATGAAGACTTAATATGGTAAATTAAGTGGTTTGGGCATAAGTGAACCATGACACCCTATTATAAATCAGTTAAAGATGTGTTTTTTATTTTTTTTCTTAGTATAATTTATTTTTTTTAAATACGACTTCCCTTTCAAGCTTTCTTCTTTAATTTTATTATTTACTACTCATTGCTTCACACTCAATTTTCTTACTCTTTGCATAGTTCTCTTATTCTTCCGTGAAGATGGGCACGCATTTTATGCCCAAAACATTGATTCGAGTAGTCTCAAATATTAATTTATTCAAAATATTTATTACATATTCTACTGATATATTATAGGTTTTGTATGTGCCAGGGATCTAAGTACAAGCTTTCATACTTAGATGAAAAAACCTAATTTTTGCGATGACTTTGGACAGGTTATTGCATTCTTAAAACTAGATTAAAAAATATTTGACAAAAATTACCAATACATTCTCTCATATATGGTTAATTTGAAAATGTTTTATGATGCTTTGGATCTTCCACTATTAATTTGTGACTTCAGAGGAAATAAAAATCACATTTCTCAATTTTTTCTATTGTTATTTTTTAACAACAATACACATTTCCTTCTTAGGCTGAAACTTGATCGTTATTGCTTTGATTTAAAAATATATTAAAAAGAAAAGTAAATCGTCTAATTAAATATAATATATATTTTTTTTTAAAATTATAATTTAAATATTTAGAATACATGATTTATTTTTAAAAAATGAGATGTTAATAATAGAAATAATAATTAATTATATTTAATTGAAAAGTAGGAGTGTTATTTATATATAATTATATAACTTTAATTAAAATTGAATACATATTAATCAATTATATGATGATACATTATCTTCATAAATAAAATGATCTCCTTCAAAATAAATTAATTCATACAAATTTTATATTTTAAATCAATTTAGAATACATCTTTTCATCAAATAAATTATAATTTAACAATGAAAATGATAATATAAAACATATTGCTTCACCATACACCATGATACAAATCCTAAAAAATATCAAAAATAAAATAAAAAATAAAAAACCTAATTAATTTTACAGAATTGAATACTCCTAATATCCTAATCCAATCAATATAAAAATAGAGTTAAAAAACAAAAAAACCTACCCATCTTTTCTTGAAGTAAAACATACCAAACTAAAAATGGGAATTTTCCTGCACTTAATTACAATGCACGGATAATGACTTCAGCACGCTCGCCTCCCTTCAGAAAAGACTTTTTATCCCTATTGGCCCGCAGGTAAGTGAGCTCCACCAATAAACGGCAAAAGAAGCAATAAATTCCTTATCTTGCCAGTGCCATAGTATGCCCATTCTCTTTTATTTGTTTTTCATTCTTTTATCGAAAATGTTAGAATCAAGAGAGCATACAAAAAACAAGAACTCAAACAAATAAATAAGAACTGATCACAATTTCTACAGTGATCTCTTGAAGGATAAGATTTTATTGATCTTCAATTTTTCTTGCTTACAATGATGTGCCCTTAGGGTCTTCAAATAGATTTGAGAACAAACAATAATTAGAAAAACAAACTCAAGACTAATTTTAGTCTTTCCATGCAAACTAACTCTCTAACAAATTCTCTAACAGTTTAACTAACTATTTGTTAACTAACTGATTGCTCAACTGTAACTAACTGCTTGCATGCATGAGGAGTGGAGAAATTAACTCCAATACAACTTGACTATCTAACACTCCCCCTTAATTTTTACCACTTACAATTTTAGCATTTACAATGCCTAAATTTTGTCTCAAATAATCAAAGGTCTCTTTTGCTAATGCCTTTGTAAATATATCTGCAATTGATCTTCAGATCTGCAAAAGTCTAGATGGATTTCTCCATTGTTCACTAACTCTCTGATAAAGTGAAATCTTGTATCAATGTGCTTGCTCCTCTTGTGAAACACATAATTTTTTGATAAAGCAATTGTTGATTGGTTATCACAAAAGATTGGTGTTGACTCCTTATGTGCTTGTAATAAATTTTTCAATATTCTTCTCATCCAAGTTGCTTGACATGCTACTAATATGGCTGCAACATACTCTGCTTCAGCTGATGAAAATGTCACTATAGGTTGCTTTTTGGATGCCCATGTCACCACACCTGTGCCTAAAAGAAAGGCATGTCTAAAAGTACTCTTCCTATCATCAATGCTACCTGCAAAATCACTATCTGTAAAACCAATCAAACTAAAATCGTTAGTTGTGGAATATAAAATTCCATACTCTGTAGTTCCTGCCACATATCTTAATATCCTTTTTCCAACTTGCCAATGTGAGTCTTTTGATGACTCCATGAATCTTGAGATTAAACTAACCCCATAACTAATATCTGGTCTAGTAGCTGTAAGATACATCAAACTACCAACTAGTCTTTTGAATATTGTAGAATCAACATTAGACCCTTGGTCTTCTTTGCTAAGTTTAGTCCCTATAGCAACTGGTGTATGTGTTGGTTTACAATTCAGCATCTTAAATCTCTTTAACACATCTTTTGAATATTTAGTTTGACAAATAAATATTTTTTCTCTGATTGTACAACTTCTATACCCAAAAAATACTTCATTAATCCCAAATCTGTCATTTCAAATTCTTTCTTCATTACTAATTTAAAAGTGTCTACAAACAAATTTCTAGTAAAAATCAAATCATCAACATATAAACATACAATCAAAATATGACCTTCTTTGCTGATTTTTGTGTACAAAGTAGGCTCACTATCACTTCTGTTGAATCCATTATTTATCATATAAGAATCAATCCTACTATACCATGCTCTTGGTGCTTACTTGAGACCATAAAGAGCCTTCTTCAATCTGTAAACTTTTTCTTCATGTCCTTGTACTTCATAACTTGTGGGTTGTTTCACATATACTTCTTCATCTAGAAAACCATTCAAGAAAGCTAATTTTACATCTATTTGATATACATACCAATTATTTTGAGCAGCTATAGATAATACCATTCTAGCAGTATCCAATCTAGCAATTGGTGCAAATGTTTCATTGTAGTCAACTCCATGTTCTTGTGCAAAACCTTTTGCTACTAACCTTGCCTTGTGCTTTTCAACATTTCCATCTGCATCAAATTTAGTCTTATAAACCCATTTGACTCCTATACAATCATTACCTTTAGGTAAAATAGTTAGATCCCATGTTTTATTTCTTTTAATAGCATTCAAATCTTCATCCATTGCTTTTAGCCAATGTTTCTCTTTAACTGCTTCTTCATAATACATAGGGTCATGAGTGAAAAGAGCAAAATTTGAAACCAAATCTAGTTTCTCTTCTTCTTGATTATAAATCTCATTCAAATTTCTCATATTCTTACCTTTCAATCTTGCGCTTAAAGTAGCAAGAGTTGGATCTGATTCATCACTTTCTTGTGAGTTTGGAGTAGGGTGACGTGCATGACTAGATGATTCACCTTGTTCAAACCTTCTAGGTGTTCTTATTGGAGTGCTTGTGCCTTCTTGTGGAGAGGATTGTCCACCTTGCAAATTTTGTTTTTCTTCAGATTCTTTTTCATCCTATGGAATTGGTGCTCCAACTGTGATGGTGCTACCATCCCATGCTTCTGCTTCCTTAAATTCAACATCTCTGCTAATAATCACTTGCTTTGAAATTGGGTTATACAACTTATAAGCTTTTGACTCTTCACTATAGCCAATAAAAACGCATTTCTCACCTCTATCATCAAGCTTTCTTCTCAACTTAGATGGTATAAGAGAATATGCAACACAACCAAAAATTTTGAAATGATATACACTATATTTCTTACCACTCCACGCTTCTTGTGGAATTCGATCTCTGACACTCTTTGTTGGGATTCTGTTCAGAATATACACTGCACATGCTACTGCTTCTGCCCAGTATTCATTTGACAAGTGTTTGGCTTTCAACATGCTTCTTGCCATTTCCATGATTGTTCTATTCTTTATTTCTGCTACACCATTTTGCTATGGTGTGTACCTTGTAGTCAATTGCCTTTTGATTCCATGATATCTGTAAAAATCTTGAAATTGATTACACATATATTCACCTCCTCTATCTGATCTAAGTACCTTGATATAACAGCCACTCTGCTTTTCAACCATTGCCTTGAATTCTTTAAACTTTCCAAAGGCTTCAGACTTATTTTTGAGAAAGTATATCCATGTCTTTCTGCTAAAGTCATCAATGAAGGTTAGAAAATAAGTACTACCTCCAAATGATGGAGTTTGCATTGGTCCACATAAATCACTATGGACTAACTCTAGTATTACTTTAGCTCTATATAAGGCTCCTACTAGAAAGCTCTCTCTATGTTGTTTTGCCAGAATACAACTATCACATGAACTTCCTAGCTATTATATTGGTGGTAAACCCTTCACCATATTTTTCTTCTGTAACAAATTTAAACCTCCAAAATGTAAATGTCCATACCTTAAGTGCCATAGCCATGATTGATCTAGTTGTATGGATTTGAAGTGGGCTTCCTCTTCTCCTTGGATGCACTGAATTCGAAGAGGGAACATATGATTCTTGGTCATCTCCACTTTTCTAATCAACCTGTCACTTGGAAACTTGTCCAATATTGTGCAAACATTATCCATAAAGGATATTTTGTAACCTTTCTGTACTAACTGACCAACACTCAAAAGATTATGTTTTAGTCTAGGTACAAAATAAACATCAGGTATAAACCTTCTTTCACCATTTTTTGCTAAAACATTTATGACACCTTTACCCATGACATCTACTATGATATCATTTCCTAATTTCACTTCTAATTTTACAGAATCATCAAGACTAGAAAAAAATTCTTTATTCTCTATCATATGATTACTGCATCCACTGTCTAAAAACCAAATGTCTCTAGATTTTTCTTGAGTAACATTACAAGTAAGAAATAAGCTTCCAGGATTAGAACTAGATTCCCCTGGATTAGAACTAGATTCACCTGTGTAATTAGCATTCTACTTGTACACATATCCTTGTTTGTTTCTGTAGTCATTTGTATAATGACCATATTTCTTGCAGTAATAACATTGAACATTAGATTTATCAAACCTCTGTGAACCTTGTTGGAAGTGATTGTTGCCACGTCCTCTACTGTTGTAGTTTTGATTACTGTGTTCACCTTCATCTAAATTGTTCCTTCCATATCTGCCTCTACCTCTTCCTCTGAAGTTTGTCCTTACTCTTCCTCTTCCTCTATCAAATGATACCTATGACTTGAAGGCATTCTCAAGAGAAGTATTATTCCTATTCATTCTAGATTCATGTGTTAACAAAGAACCCATTAATTCATCTACTGATAACTGTTCCAAATCCTTGATTTCCTCAATAGCTACAACTATTGCATCAAATTTACTGGGTAAACACCTGAGTATTTTTTCTATGATCTTTTGATCCGTCATAGTTTCTCCATTAGATCTAATTTGATTCACTATATTCAAAACTTGACCCATAAACTGGTCTATAGATTCTGATTCATTCATTTGCAAATTTTTAAAAGTTCTCCTAAGAGATTGCAATTTGGCAATTTTTACCTTTGTATTACCTCTATAGGTAGTCTCCAAAATTTTCCATGCCTCTCTGGATCTTGTTGTTGCTGCAACTCTAAAAAATATAGATTCATCCAATGCCTGTTGGATGAGAAATAAAGCTTTTACATCTTTTTTCCTGTTCTCTTTAAGCTAGTCCTTTTGTGCTTGAGTTAATGCCAGATGGGTTGCCTCGTCCTGCAGTTCTACAAAACCACTCTCTACCAAATCCCATACATCTTGTGAGCAAAATAAAGTTCTCATCTTAATTGCCCAAAAATCATAATTCTTACCATTGAAAAAAGGGATTTGAGGCTATGAAATACTATTGTTCGCTGTCATTTCTCATGCTGGAATGGCTTTCTAGTTGTTGTTTCTAAACACACAAGTCACCGACGTCGGTTATACTGCCGCAGTCAGTCAATAATACTGCCGATGTCAGTTTACTCTACCGATGTCGGTCTGGGAGTCGGCCGATGTCGGTTTACACTGTCGATGTTAGTCTCTGCGCTACCTGCTAGCTCTTCCTATGCTTTTCCTTCATGCATTGGACTGTGACTGCTTCACTCTCCTTTCTTCTTGGTGCCTCCTTACTGGTTGCTTTCCTAACTAGGCTCTGATACCAATTTGTTAGAATCAAGAGAGCATACAAAAAACAAGAACTCAAGAAAATAAATACGAACTCAACACAATTGCTATAGCAATCTCTTGAAGGATAAGATTTTATTCATCTTCAATTTTCTTTGCTTACAATGATGCGCCCTTAGGGTCTTTAAATAGATTTGAGAACAAACAATAATTAGAAAAACAAACTCAAGATTAATTTTAGTCTTTCCATGCAAACTAACTCGCTAACAAATTCTCTAACAGTTTAACTAATTATTTGTTAACTAACTGAATGTAAACTAACTGATTGCTCAACTGCAGCTAACTGCTTGCATGCATGAGGAGTGGAGAAATTAACTCTAGTACAACTTGACTTTCTAACAAAAAAGAATCTCGGATTTCAAGCTACAAAAGTTAGACGATATCATTGATCTCTGCAGGCGTCCATGGCTTCAGATGTTTTTCCCTTCTATTGCAATACCTATCATCTTCTTCTATGTAGTGAACCTATTCCATAGAAATTCAAAATCCAAACAAAATCCAAAGCGGCAACTCATTATCCCATACTTGGCATTCTCCCCTCCCTAATTAAAAACCACCACAGGTTCCATGACTGGATTGTCGATATACTCTCGGTTTCTACTTACAATACCTCCAAATTCCATCGTCAAGTAGGAATAAGAGGGTTTGTCACTGCCAATCCTGCAAATGTGGAACACCTGCTTAAAACAAATTTTGAAAATTATGAAAAAGGACCACGTGTGAAGTTTCTTCTTCACGATTTCATGGGCAGGGGAATTTTCAATGTGGATGAAGAGCTGCGGAGGATGTAGAGGAAGGCTGCTAGCTATGAATTCAACACCAAATCCCTTAGAAATTTTGTAATAAATACGATCCAGTGGGAGATTCAAAATAGCCTTATGCTGGTGCTTTCCCATATCTACAATGAAGGAGGGTTTATAAATTTATAGGACATTTTGTAGAGATTTACCTTTGATAATATTTACAAGGTAGCCTTTTGAGTTGATCCTGCTTATCTGCATCCCTCTCTTCCAGAAGTACCGTTTGCCTGAGTTTTTAATGATGCCACAGAATTAAGCTTCGGGAGGTTTTTACAGCATGCCCTTTGGGTGGAGAATCAAGCCGCAGCTTGGCATCAGCTCTGAGAGGAAGCTGCGCAAAGCCATTCATGTGGTGGATGATTTTGCACTGGGAATCATTTGTTCCAGAAGGAAGGAAATCACTGACAATTAGAATAAGTGAAGCGATCCCGTAAAAAATGACTTTCTTTCCAGGTTCATGATAGCTTTCGATTCAGACAATGTGAATGACACATACGATCGATATCAGAGAGAAATGATTGTTAGTTACATGTTGGCAGGCAGAGATACAACCTCCACTTCTCTGACATGGTTCTTCTGGGTGCTCTGTCTTCATCCCACTATGGATGAAGCCATTCTCCATGAAATTACACAAGTCTTAGCTAAAAGAAAAGAGTGCAGAGATGTGGAAAAGGAAAAATGGTTTGTTTTTAGCTATGAAGAGTTGAGGGATATGCAATACCTACATACAGCTGTGTGTGAATCTCTACACCTGTATCCACCTGTGCCCCTTGACACCAAAGTTGCTCTACAAAATGATGTTTTACCAGACAGCAACATTGTGGGTTAAGGATGGGGTGTTGATTATAGTATTTATGTGATGGGCCGGATTGAAAGCATTTGGGGTGAGGATTCCAAGGAGTTTAAACCAGAGAGATGGTTTTAAAATGGGGAATTTTTTTGGAGAGAACCCTTACAAGTTTTCTGCATTCAACGCAAGGCCTTGGGTTTGTCTGGGAAAAGAGATGGCCTTCATTCAGATGAAATCAATTATGGCTTCTGTTATCCATCGATTTATGTTAGAAACTGAAGATGAACAAGAGATAATTTCTCCACTTCAGTCTAACTGCCTGTTCCACCTCCCTCCTCATGCATGCACAGTAGTTAATAAACAGTTAGAGATCAGTTAGTTCAAGCAGTTAACAGTCAGTTTGTTTAAGCAGTTAGAGGATTCATTTAGATTTAGTTAGCTGCAGTTAAACAATGGGTTTATTTTTAGTTATTTTTGCTTCCACATTTTATTTAAAGACGCCTTGGGTGCAGGATTGTAAGAGCAAGAAAAGAAGATCAATAAAAAAATCTTTTTCAAGAATTACAGTAGCAATCTGTTTGAGTTCTTATTTTCTATTTTTTTTTTTATGTTCTATTGCCTTCAAAATGGTATCTGAGCGTAGGTTAGAAAGATAAAATCCCAGCAAGAAGGAAGTTTAAGGTGAAGCACACGTTTTAGCAGTTAAAGAAGGATCACAGCCATTGAAGATCGCAGGAAGACCCTGGTCGACGCATGCAGTAGTTTGGAGAGAAACAGTAAAAAAATAGACAAAAGGCCACAGCCTTGCTCAGACTAGATTGCAGTTAGTGTAGAGAGCCGTGCAAAGCGTCGACAGCAGGATGCAAACCTGTGCGGCCATCCAGCAGACCATGGGCAGAAGCGCAGCTAAGGAGAAGTGTGTGGAGAGAGCAGAGACCCCCACGAGAAATTAATCATTGTTTTGCTAGAAAGGAGATAGGTGTTGCACCAATCAGAGGGGATATTCATCCTAGTCAACAAGAAGATAGGTCGCAGTCTTTTTTATTAAAAAAACAAAAAACAAAAAGGAAGGAGCGCTATCCAATGAGCTGTGTAGTGCTACCATGCAGCAAGTTGAAAAAGAAGCCCCTATTTGAAATGTTCTAGTAGTATTAGTCAAGGACCGTGCAGACCCAGAGCGCTGGAAATAAGATCCAAGGAGGAGAAAGACTACAGCACCAGCATAATCCTACAAGCGTGAGACATGGCAATGAATAACATTATTTCTCAACCTCAAATTCCCATTTTTAATGGTAAGAATTATGATTTTTGGACAATTAAGATGAGAACATTGTTTTGCTCATAAGATGTTTGGGATTTGGTAGAAAATGGTTTTGTAGAACCGCAGGATGAGGCTGCCCATCTAGCATTAACTCGAGCACAAAAGGATGAGCTTAAGGAAAACAGGAAAAAAGATGCAAAAGTTTTATTTATAATCCAATAGGCACTGGATGAATCTATTTTTTCCAGAGTTGCAGCAGCAACGAGATCCAGAAAGGCATGGAAAATCTTGGAGACTACCTATAAAGGTAATACAAAGGTAAAAATTACTAAATTGCAATCTCTTAGGCAAAGTTTTAAAATTTTGCAAATGAATAATTTAGAGTCTATAGCCCAGTTTATGGGTCAAGTATTGAATATAGTGAATCAAATTAGATCTAATGGAGAAACTATAACAGATCAGAAGATCATAGAAAAAATACTCAGGAGTTTACCTAGTAAATTTGATGCAATGGTTGTAGCTATTGAGGAAACCAAGGATTTTGAACAGTTATCTGTAGATGAATTAATGGGTTCTTTGTTAACACATTAATCTAGAATGAATAGGAATAACAATACTTCTCTTGAGAATGCTTTCAAGTCACAGGTATCATTTGGCAGAGGAAGAGGAAGAGGAAGGTCAAACTTCAGAGGAAGAGGCAGAGGCAGAATTGGAAGGAACAATCCAGATCAAGGTGAAAATAGTAATCAAAACTAAAACAATAGAGGACGTGGCAACAATCACTTCCAACAAAGTTCATAGAGGTTTGATAAATCTAATATTCAATGTTATTATTGCAAAAAATATGGACATTATGCAAGTGACTGCAGAAAGAAACAAGGATATGTGGACAAGTAGAATGCTGATTACACAAATGAATCTAGTTCTAACCCAGGTGAATCTATTTCTAATCCTGGAAGCTTATTTCTCACTTGTCATGTTACTCAAGAAAAAGCTAGAGATATTTGGTTCTTAGATAGTGGATGCAGTAATCATATGACAGGGAATAAACAATTTTTTTCTAGTCTTAATGATTCTGTAAAATCTGAAGTAAAATTAGGAAATGATATCAAAGTGGATGTAATGGGTAAAGGAGTAATAAATGTTTTGGCAAAAAATGGTGAAAGAAGGTTTATACCTGATGTTTATTTTATACTTGGACTAAAGCATAATCTTATGAGTGTTGGACAGTTAGTATAGAAAGGATACAGAGTATCTTTTATGGATAATGTTTGCACAATATTGGACAAGTTTTCAAGTGACAAGTTGATAGGAAAAGTGGAGATGACCAAGAATTGGATGTTCCCTCTTCGAATTCAGTGCATCCAAGGAGAAGAGGAAGCCCACTTCAAAACCACGAAGCTAGACCAATCATGGCTATGGAACTTAAGGTATGGACATTTACATTTTGGAGTTTTGAATTTGTTATAGAAGAAAAATATGGTGAAGGGATTACCACCAATAGAACAGCCAGGAAGTTCATATGATAGTTGTATTTTGGCAAAACAGCATAGACAGAGCTTTCCAGTAGGAGCCTCATATAGAGCAAAGGTAATATTGGAGCTATTCCATAGTGATTTATGTGGACCAATGCAAATTCCATCATTTGGAGGTAGTACTTATTTTCTAACCTTCATTGATGACTTTAGCAGAAAGACATGGATTTATTTTCTCAAAAATAAGTCTGAAGCCTTCGAAAATTTTAAAGAATTAAAGGCAATGGTTGAAAAGTAGAGTGGCTGTTACATCAAGGTACTTAGATCAGATAGAGGAGGTGAATATATGTCTAATGAATTTCAAGATTCTTTGTAGATATCATGGCATTAAAAGTCAATTAACTACAAGGTACACACCACAGCAGAATGGTGTAGCAGAAAGAAAGAACAAAATAATCATGGAGATGGCTAGAAGCATGTTGAAAGCCAAACACTTGTCAAATAAATATTTGGTAGAAACAGTAGCATGTGCAGTATATATTCTGAATAGAAGCCCAACAAAGAGTGTCAGAGATCGAATTCCACAAGAAGCATGGAACGGTAAGAAACATAGTGTACATCATTTTAGAATTTTTGGTTGTATAGCATATTCTCTTATACCATCTAAATTGAGAAGAAAACTTGATGATAGAGGTGAGAAATGCATTTTTATTGGCTATAGTGAAGAATCAAAGGCTTATAAGTTGCATAACCCTATTACAAAGCAAGTGATTATTAGCAAAGATGTTGAATTTAAGGAAGAAGAAGCATGGGATGGTAGCACCATCACAATTGGAGCACCAATTCCACAAAATGAAGAAGAATTTGAAGAAAACAATTTGCAAGGAGATCAATCCTCTCCACAAGCAAGAACAAGCACTCCAATAAGAACACCTAGGAGGTTTGAACAAGGTGAATCATCTAGTCATGCATGTCATCCTACTCCAAATTCACAAGTAAGTGATGAATCAGATCCAACTCTTGCTACTTTAAGATCAAAATTTAAAGGTAAGAAAATGAGAAAATTGAATGAGATTTATAATCAAGAAGAAGAGAAGTTATATTTGTGTTCAAATTTTGCTCTTTTCACTCATGATCCTATGTATTATGAAGAAGTAGTTAATGAGGAACATTGGATAAAAGCAATGGATGAAGAGATGAATGCCATTGAAAGAAATCAAACATGGGATCTAACTAATCTACTTGAAGGTAAGGATTGCATAGGAGTCAAATGGGTTTATAAGACTAAATTTGATGTAGATGGAAATGTTGAAAAGCACAAGGCAAGTTTAGTAGCAAAAGGTTTTGCACAAGAACATGGAATTGACTATAATGAAATATTTGCTCCAGTTGCTAGACTGGATATTGTTAGAATGGTTTTATCAATAGCTGCTCAAAATAATTGGTATGTATATCAAATGGATGTCAAATCAGCTTTCTTGAATGGTTTCCTAGATGAAGAAGTGTATGTAAAATAGCCATCAGGTTATGAAGTGCAAGGACATGAAGAAAAAGTCTATAGATTGAAGAAGGCCCTTTATGGTCTCAAGCAAGCACCAAGAGCATGGTATAGCAGGATTGATTCATATATGACAAACAATGGATTCAACAGAAGCAATAGTGAGCCTACACTATACACAAAAATCAATAAAGAAGGTCAGATTTTGATTATATGTTTGTATGTTGATGATTTGATTTTCACTAGAAAATTGTCTGTAGACACATTTAAATCAGCAATGAAGAAAGAATTTGAAATGACAGATTTGGGATTAATGAAGTATTTTTTGGGCATAGAAGTTGTACAATCAGAGAAGGAAATATTTATTTGTCAAACTAAATATGCAAAGGATGTGTTAAGAAGATTTAAGATGCTGAATTGTAAACCAACACCTACACCAGTTGCTACAAGAACCAAACATAGCAAAGAAGACAAAGGGTCTAATGTTGATTCTACAACATTCAAAAGACTAGTTGGCACTTTGATGTATCTTATAGCTACAAGACCAGATATCATGTATGGGGTCAGTTTAATCTCTAGATTTATGGAGTCACTAAAAGACTCACATTGGCAAGTTGGAAAGAGGATATTGAGATATGTGGCAGGAACTATAGAATATAGAATTTTATATTCCACAACTAACAATTTTAGTTTGATTGGTTATATTGATAGTGATTTTTCATGTAGCATTGATGATAGAAAGAGTACTTCTGGACATTCCTTTTTTTCAGGAACAAGTGTGGTCACATGGGCATCCAAAAAGTAACCTATAGTGACACTTTCATCAGCTGAAGTAGAGTATGTAGTAGCCACATCAGCAGCATGTCAAGCAACTTGGATAAGGATAATATTGAAAGATTTATTGCAAACACAGGAGTCAACACCAATCTTTTGTGACAAGAAATCAACAATTGCATTGTCAAAAAATCATGTTTTTCATAAGAGGAGCAAACACATTGATACAAGATTTCACTTTATCATATAGTTAATGAACAATGGAGAAATCCATCTGGACTTCTACAGATCTGAAGATTAATTGGCAGATATATTCACAAAGGCATTAGCAAAGGAGACCTTTGATTATCTAAGACAAAATTTAGCCATTGTAAATGTTGAAGTAGTTAGTGGTAGAAATTAAGGGGGAGTGTTAGAAACTGAAGATGAACAAGAGATAATTTCTCCACTTCAGTCTAACTTCCTATTCCACCTCCCTCCTCATACATGCACAGTAGTTAACAAACAGTTAGATATCAGTTAGTTCAAGCAGTTAACAGTCAGTTTGTTTAAGCAATTAGAGGATTAGTTTAGACTTAGTTAGCTGCAGTTAAACAATGAGTTTATTTTCAGTTATTTTTGCTTCCACATTCTATTTAAAGATGCCTTGGGCACAACATTGTAAGAGCAAGAAAAGAAGATCAATAAAAAAATCTTTTTCAAGAATTGCAGTAGCAATCTGTTTGAGTTCTTTTTTTTTGTTATTTTGTTCTATTCTCTTGCCTTCAATTTAGTCTCAGGGTTGACAGGAACTATGTTCCCAAATATACGCTTGATTTCAACATGCGCATGGAAGGAGGAATGCCCGTTATAGTAACAAAAAGGTAATCAAATTGATGAAGGCCCTATATTGCCTCTATGTTCAAGCTGGCAACAATTAAAAGACACTGCATATTTAATACTTTTACTGTGAATCTGTTGATCAATAGGTCAAAGACCAAATTAGCTATTTGTGAATAAGGGAAGTTAGCTACTTTTAAAGATTAGTTTGTAGTTATTTTAGTGAGTTTACATTGCAAAAAAGGTGGTTGGGTGTAATATTATAGATTGTAATAATGTGAGATGTTAGTGAAATTGGTAGATTCTATTAAATTGTTATAAAAAATAATGAAAATGGTAGATTTTAAATTTAATATTTATTAAATTGTTGTAAGAGACAATTTTAAATTTGGCATCCATTAGATTATGATCTAAATATTTTCTAAGCATGGACATAGATATCCATATTCTATATAATTCAAAAATTCCATGTAATGTCACAATCAAAAAATAAATTATTTTCTAATAATTATTATATAATTTATTAAAAAAATAATATTTTTTTCATTACAAATGTATTGGCATAATAAATTATATTAAGAAAAAATATTTAGTAACAAATGTCTTATTATAAAACAAACTTTAAAATACAATTAATATTCTACATATCTTTTAAAATTTATTAATTATTGAGGAAGTTTTATTTGAAAATTGTTCTTGCCAACATTTTATATAATTTAGTGGTTCCATATAATACCTTTAAACATTTTTGTTTTTAAAAAAAAAAGAGAAAAACTATTAAAAAACTAAATGAACTATATAGCTAAGTAATTTTTGTACTTATACAAATTTATTCATGGGAATGAGTTTTGTTATGAATATTGGACCATTCTTTCTTATTTTATTCATCTACTTTTATCCATAATTTTTTTCTCAAATGTTATCATTGGCCTCTTAAATATTAACTCAAAAAATTGAGTTAATTGTTAAAAATAGGACTAGTGGAATCACATAAATTTGTTGTAGTTTTACATTGAACCTAAAAAAATTACTGATTTATTTTACATATTTTAATAATTAAAGTTTAAAAGTCTAATTCATTATACATTTTAGGATATGAATGATTTTATCATGTGAGATGATAAAATACACTTTTAAAACCTATAACCAAAACTTGTCACTTGAAAAATCATTCACAAATTACAAATACATATATATTCATACCTTGCTCACCCTTTCAAAATTAATACAATTCTAATATTCCAAACTCACCTAACTATAACACAAAAAACCCCTAAAAACTATTCATATAAATGTCATATTTTATGACAAAATACAAGTTTCAAAGAAACATGGTATAAGTTTTGAAAAGATTCAAAATGCAAAAATTAGACTATAACATAATGCAAGTTTTCAAATATTCTAAGAGATTCATAAATCAAACACAAACAAATGTTGGCATATTGATATAGAATCTAGGGGAATATGGCATTCATATGCATTCACTTTTCAAATAATTAAAATACAGAATCGTACATATTTTAATGCATATTTAAAAAAATTACAAGTTGCAAATACATTTAACATTGAGCATATAAATGCATATCATTATATATCATTGGCATATATTTAAAGGGAAATGACATTCATTTATAATTAAACTTATTCAAAGTTAATAACTAAAGTTTCAAATTGGCAAAAAGGCATGATACTTATTCATTTATGTCTTCTAAAGTTCAAATTTCAAAGAAAAAACAATCATTTTAAAACAAAATCTATGAGCAATGTAGTTATGATGATGGCATGAGTATTATGCATTCTATTTATGTCATGAAAATTAGAGTCTAGATTTATTTGTAGTGGTGTGATTTAAATATGTTCAAGTGATGTACGCTCAAATTTAGTGATACTCAATAGCCTTAGAATCACGTATATGGAACCTAGCATGGTTAAACATTTATAGATTAGTAAATTGAGTACTATTCCCTATTCATGGGACTTGTAATAGTATATTTTTCTATCTCAAGAGCTTGTTTAGTTTTAAAAATTATTAATTTATCACTTTCAATCCACCATTAACTCAAATTATCCAAATGCTTTAATAATGGGACACAATTCTCGATCGTAAATTATAATTTATAAGGTGATTTGATTTCACTTACATACAAATATACTTTTTTATTCTCTTTTCAAAAATTTCAAATTTTAAAGTTCAATTTTTTTCAAATTTCAAATTAATAAAATGACTAATTTATGACCTTTTGTAGGGTTTTCTATAATCTCCCTTGCATGAACCTTTACAACTACAAGTAGTGGAACTTGGGAAGCACACCCTGATTGTATATGCCTTCAATGCATGAGGTGTGCAGATCAAAGCTAGATTTCATTCACTCAAAGTAGGTGAAAAATTCTCTAAGGAGTATTTCATCTAAAAGAGGAGACTAAAATTAAAGCAAGAGGTTGGGGAGGGATGGAGGATAGGCAACGGGGGTGCATGCAAATATAGTACTCAATAGAATCAACATGGCTGGTCCCTATCTATCTTTAAACTGGATGTCCTTTATGAGAATATAGTAACCCTCATTTGACAATTTTGCATCAATGTTTGATGTGATAGATGGATCACTTATAGTGGACTTTGTAGACACCACCAACAAAGCTCTTCAAAAACACCCTCTACAAGGCGCACATGTTCATCTTTCCAAAAGGCATGGTCCACTACCAAATCAATCTCCACAAGTATAAATCTAGGCTAGCTATTGGAGCTTTCAATAGTGCAAGCCCAGGGACTGTCTCGCTCGCTTCTGCTCTATTTGGCTCTAGAATTTATGACATTGTCCACATAAAATCTTTCAAAATATCACATAAATCCTTGAAAGAAATTTATACCAATTTTGTGTTTCTCTTCCATTTATTTTATCATTCATTCTGTATGTTTTATATTTATCTTCTCACTCATTCATGAAATACTTCCAATCGCCCAATGATTTATTTAGTAAGTAAGCCAACATTGAATCATTCTACAAGCACTTCAAAACCTACATAATTGAATAGAAAATCTTCTCATGTCTACTTTCTACTTAGAAATAGAATATTTAATAATTTATATTTTTAATGAAAATTTTGATATGACTTTATAACAGTTTATACTTTTATTTAATGACAGACTATAAAACCTTCACGTTGATTATTCACATGTATTGATTGTGTCACATTGAAACAATGTGAAATAATAAAAAACCATAAGTATTATGTCATGAACTTATTATATGAAAAGATAGATTTACTTATAATATAATAAGTTGCATAAGCAGGAATAACAATAATTAATTGCATAAAAAAAGACTCCACTTAATAGTGAGAAATAAAGCGCAAAAAAATTGAATATAGAATTGGGCCACTTTGAGGGGGAATATAGGAGATGGTGTTAAGGAGTTGTTTTAACGATAACATATACAACCTCCATGTTGATTGTTCACATGTATTGATTGTGTCACATAGAAACAATGTGAAATAATAAAAAACCACAACTATTATGTCATGAACTTACTATATGAAAAAATAGATTTACTTGTAATATAATAAGTTGCATAAGAAAGAATAACAACAATTACTTGTATGAAAAAGACTCCATTCAATAGTGTGAAATAATGCATAGAAAAATTAAATATAGAATTAGTCCACTTTGAGGGGGAAACTTCCCAATTTTTTATATAATAAAAGGAGTATATCAAATATAATATGTTTAATACCTTAACACCATCTCCTATACATACCTTAATTAGACCATGAGATATACATAAACCCAAGCATGATGCTTGTTAAAAAAGAATTTTATAAAGAAAATAAAATGGGTATTTTTGTGTGTCTATCAACAACCACCATGATTACTCTTTTCCCTTATAACTCGAGTTATTCCTTAATGAAATCTATGGAGACCTCTTCCCAATAATAGATAGGAATAGATAAATATTATGAAAGGCCTAAAGTCTTAATTGTCTCTCCTTTGGTTTTCTCATCACCAAGAATTCTGCCAATAATGTTTGTACATCATCCTTGACTCCTTCCTAAAAATGTGTTACTTGAATCTATGATATATTTTTAAGAATATTAAATATCCACCCACAATAGAAACATGGATCTGAGATAAAAACTCATGCTTAAGGCTATTGTTTTTTTCATAGATATAACCTCTATTTGTACCATAGTGTGTCCCACTTTCACAAAAAATTATTTCAAATGCTTGAATCTTTTTGAATTTTTCAAATGACATTATAAATATCTTCTTCTTTTTGTCATCTGGGGCTTGCCTCATCTACATGATTCACATGCAATATGGACATTGCATATAATTATTCCTCAATATTCCCATCCCTTCTTGATACTGCATCTACAACTACATTATGCTTTTATTTCTTGTAGATGATTTAAAAACCATACCCAAACATCTTTGTGAAAATTTTTTTTTGTTATTTCAATGGTAACCTATTTTTCATGAATTTTTTTAGACTATCATTATTACTCTTCACCTTTATTCAACACCCCATTATATAAGGCTTCTATTATTTAACCATGTGAATATTAGCTAACATGTTATTCTCATAAATGAGCTTCAACAAAAAAAGACTCCGCTTAATAGTGTGAAATAAAGAGTAGAAAAATTGAATATAAAATTGGACCACTTTGAGGGGAAACTTCCCAAATCCTTATTTAATAAAAGGAGTTTACCTAATATAATATTTTTAATAAATTAACACCACCTCCTATACATACCTGAGTTAGATTATGAGATATATATAAACCCAAACATGATGCTTGTTACAAATGGATTTTATAAAGAAAACAAAATGGGTATTTTTGTAAGTCTATAAACAACCACCATGATGAATCTTTTCCCTTATGACTTGGGAAATTAATTAATGAAATCTATGGATACCTCCTCCCATGATGGTTAGGAATAAATATATATTGTGAAAGGCCTAAAGTCTGATTTTCTCTCCTTTAGTTTACTCATAGACCAAGAATGCTACCACAAATGTTTGTACATCATCCTTAATTCCTTCCTAAAAAAGTGTTACTTGACTATATGATATATTTTTAATAATCTTAAATCTCCACCCATAATAGAAACATGGATCTCAAATAAAAAATCATGCTTAAGGCTAATTTTTTTTCATAGATATAACCTCTATGTGTACCATAGGTGTCCAACTTCAAAAAAACATTATTTAAAATGATTGAATATTTTTGAATTTATTGAATGAGATTATAAATATATTCTTCCTTTCGTCATCTGGGGATTGCCTCATCTACACAATCCACATACAATATGAACTTTACACACAATTAGGCCCCGGTATTCCCATCCCTTCTTGATATTGCATCTACCACTACATTCTGCTATTATTTCTTATACATCATCTAAAAATCATATCCAAACATCTTTGTGACAAACTTTTGTTGTTATTTCAATGATAACATATTTTCCAAGAAGTTTTTGAGAGTAACATGATCAGTCTTCACCTTAATGCAACATGCCATTAGATAAGGCTTCTAATGTTTAAACATGTGAATGTTAACTAACATGTTATTCTCATAAATGAGATTCAAAAAAATATTTCCTTTGAGTTGAAAAATATCAAATGTAATGGGTATTCTATCCTACATGATGACTACACCCATACCATGTCTTCACACATTAGTTTCTAAAATGAATCTTTTGGAAAATTCAACACTAGGTAAAATTGAAGTGTTACTTGTAGCATCCTTAAGCTTATTGAATGCCATGTTTTTTTTGTCATTCTAATGGAAGGATTTATTTTTAAAGAGGTTTATGAATGTTATTTTTATGCTTTCATATTGTATAACTAACTTGTGATAGTATCTTGTACATGTCACAACAATTCTTGCAGACTCTTGATGGTTATAGGTACTTACCACTCCACCATGGCCTTATTCAAGTGAGGATCCATATTGAATCCTTAATGAGAGATAATGAGACCAATTATTCCACTTGTTTGACACAAAATAACACCTAGATTATTTTTCATAAAGATTATGCTACCGTAGGATTCTTAAAACTTGATCCACATGATGTAGATGATCCTCTCCTCCCATGTTTTTTTAAGATAAATATATCAAAAAACAACACTAAGATGAGATTCCAAAAAATGGTTAACATAGAAAATTTATCAAAATTTAAAACATACAATTGGCATTTTTAAGAACATAAGACATCACCAAAAACCCATACAATCCACCATTTGTTCAAAAATTTAGCATAGGAGTATCTTCCTTAATCATTTTGATTTTATGATATAGAGAATGGAGATATAGTATTGTAAAATAAAAAATAACATATATATCTCATCTCAAAAATAATCAATTACACAAATAGGATATTTTTTTTACTAAATTTATTAAGTTCTCTTTAGTCATAACACATGTCAAGTCTCAATATTCTTAAACACCATCACCAATGGAGAATAATATGTTCTCTAGCTATGACAAACAATAATCATTCCCAAAAAATCCTATACCATCTTCTCAATATCATTACTTTACACATATCGGTACCTAAAAGGTTTAATGTTGGGTGGTGGGATTCTAGACAATTTTATTTTATCATCATGATCTCCTTATGATGTTATACCTTTTAACATTTTCCAAAAATCTACTACACTCTCATTCATAATATACTAATGATATGAATGTATTAGTGCATTGATTGATTTAATTATAATTAAAATAATAGTGTGACAAACTATATTTACCCTTTTTTCAATAATGTTTGCATTTGATTAGATGTTTACACTTATGGTGATTTTTATTGAAACCCTATCAAATTCAATTGTATTTCATTCATAATGAGAACACATTACTAGTTCATCAAATTTCATATTGTTTGTGTAAAAATTAATGAGACATTGGACTTCCAACACAATATTATAACATCCCATGGGAATGGAAAACATAAGGATTTCAATACGTAGTCCCCCATGTGAAGTTTATTAGTATCATTTTTTCCGAAATAAATGACTATAACCCCATCTACAATAATGAGATATAATTATGGAGCTGGGTACAAAAAAAAAATTATAATGTGTATCCAATTGATTGTGGATGAAATTATGACTACTCCTGTAGTCATTAAATATTATCACTCATTTATTTTTAGGAATAAAATTACCTTGAATATTTTTGAGGTAGTAATACAAATTAGTCACTGGGAAGAGATATTTATTTATGGATCTTAAAAAACTTCTTGTAAATCTTATGTTATCTCAACATTGTATTCATCTTATTGTTATCATATCATCCAATCTCCCATCTTTTGCATATATAACTCTCAATTCAAGTAATGTACCACCATCCGGTTGAGATTGTGTTCTCCATTTCATGTACATTCCAGGTGTCTAATTTTTTTCAATCTTTCTTTGTCTTTGAAAAGTATTTTCAAGGTGGGTGGGAAGATCAAGATGTCACAAGTTCCATGTATACATCCACAAATCAACTTCAAAATGAATTTTTTACCAAGAAGAATGCTCAGTGATATATAATTAAATTTAATTTAATCTAAATACTAGATTATTCTTGAACACCATAGATTGATAGTAGATTCCTAAACAAGCTAAGATGAAAGTGTATTTATATATTAATTAAATTAAAATAAGGATTATTGGCTTGCAAACTAATGTCAAAATCTTGAAAAGGTGAAAAACATGGAATCCAAGTAACATGGAGCGACATGTAGAAAGGCCCAAAAAATTTTGGTAGAATGGTACACTAATGCTTTAAATATTTTAAAAGTGTCGGTTTCCTCTTTGGAAAATGAGTTTTTAAAGGAAATAAATATAAGGGAAGAGGATATGATAGATAGAAGTTGATGGGAGAATATCCAAAGACCATTGAAATTCAAAAAATATATGTAAATAATTTTTAAATTTATACTAGTAACTAAAAAGAATATAAATAGTCTAGAAACATGCTATTTAATAATTAATAAAATCACAAGGGAAATTTTTAGGTGTCTACAACACCATAATATCAAATAAATATTTATTTTTGATATTATTATCTATATACATATTTAAATTGTGATTATGGAATAGCCCAAATCATTTGGATGTTATAAAACTTATCTAATGGCCAATGGTGAGTTGGATGGGCTGTCCCTTGATAGGAAATATAAAAGAAAATATAACATGAGAGCATATTCAGCATTTAATATTAGTGAAAAACAAATAAATACACCACTAGGTATTGGTAGTGGTTGTGGTCATAATACATTTTTTTTATGTTTATTGTTAGGTATTAAGAGAAAGTTGAATGGAAAGTTGGGTCAATCTAAAAATTGCATTGTGAAATTATTATTATTATTATTGTTGTTGTTGTTGTTGTTGTTTTTGTTGTTGTTGTTTTTGTTGTTGTTGTTTTTGTTGTTGTTGTTGTTGTTCCATAAAAACATGATAAAAAAATAATATTTTTAAAAAATTATGGTTATTATTTTTTTACAATTTAAAATTTAATGTTTTCAATTATAATTTTTATTCATGTCTTGTGAAGGATCAATAGATAATATTATGGATGTTTTGCAACACAATAACATTTAAAATAATATTTTTGTTTCATGCATAGACTCACATGGACAAAAATGTTATATTTTTAATTTATAACAATTTATTGGATGCATAATTATCAATAGAACTTTTATCCATTACAAAGTATCTGTAAACCCAAAAATGAAATGTCGATGCTCATGAACTACTTCCTCTTAGATAATATTGAATTAGATTTTATACATATGTTTTTTTTTTTTTTTTTTACAATACATAATATCCATGATCTCCAATCCATATTCATAGGTAAAGACAATATCATTTTGTAGATGAATGTGAGTTTGTTAAAAAATAGATATTTCATGAGCCAAATGGGGCACATAAATAAAATTGGGAATATGTTTTTATGTTAAAAATATTGTTAGTTTAGGATATTCATTATTCCATTTACTTATTAAATAGATAATTCCTACACATGTAGCTTCAGCTTATTTAAGTGTCATAAGAGGTTAAGTGGGTGAGTGGGTGAGTTTCACCTGAGTTCAATTGAGTGCCACTATGAGTTCTCCTATGAGTTCCACAATGAGTTACACTTAGTCTAAATATGAGTTCTCAAGTGAGTTAACTCCCCCTACTCCTTTATATTCCTCTTCACCATGCTTTTGTAATAAACTAATATAGAGAAGTGCCAAGTAGATCATTGGTAAGCAAGGCATTTAATATAGAAGGCAATTATTGCACATCTTTCATATTTTTTAATACAGATAGAGTCATCATTGTTGTGGAATACTTGTGTGCTCACTCTACCAGAAGATCACCTACAAGCTTATTCTGACATGGTATAAGAGCTTAAGATTCTGATAAGGAGTATCAATTTATCTGAGTGATTTTTATTTTTATTCTCTTGAATTTAATTGGGATAAATTTGTATGTTACTTATATTTTGCATTTGCATATAAGCTTAGTTGTGCATATTGTGAGAAGGACACATGGTTTTTCAGATTGTAGTCCTTTTTTGTGCTGACCACTTTCACATGGTATAAAGGTATTTCCATGGCAGTCTAACCTATCCCACATCCTCATTCGATGGTCCACATTCAACTTAGCATTTTTGGTTAAAGTGTTTAGAGGAAGGCTTGATTTTTTAAGAGCATTCAATTATTTTGAGTCTTTTTGGCTTGTATTTATCCCTATCATTCTCATACCTTCCACCATTGGTGTCATGCTTCTGTCTATAGCCTGCATACTCTTCTCATGTGGATTGAAGATTATTTTATTTGGAATGATGTATTAAAAGGGAATATTTAAAAATTTAATATTGAAATATAAAATAAAAATTAAGAATATTCCTCATTAACATATGAATGTAAGTGTTATAAAAATACATTATTAAGTAATAATTTGAACTATAGTGACCATGGCATTTAAATGGTTTGACTCTCCATCTTATAATTGTTTTTTAAGAAAGTAATAATTTTTAATATTATAAAAATACTTCCAATATTATTTTAGACTCTTTATATACATACATACATACATACATACATACATACATACATATGTGTGTGTATATGTATATATATATATCTATATATATATATATATATATATATATATACATATATATATATATATATGTAGGTTTATACTATTTTAGTTATGTAAAATATATTACTAAAATAAATTCATAAAATTATATACTATTTAGAGTAAGGTATCCTCATTTAAAATAATCAATGAGTCAATCTTGAATCCAATTAAAATATGAAAAAATGATTTTCCATTTCTAAGAATGTTCTAACTTTATTGTGTGTCTATTTTTAACCATGTCCCTTAGCAAATAAATAATTACCTAATTTTTCATTTAAAGTAGAATTTTATTTTATGTTATGAGATTTATCTAAATATCATCATTTGAGTATACTTTAGTTTTCTATCATTATTTATTTATAATTTTATTTATTTTATTGAGTTAAATATTATAATCCTTTTTAACTACCATGAGTGGAACATACTTTATAGTATTAGGTCTCAAATATGTGTTTTTTGGTCGATCTAGACCAATAATATATTGTTCCCATTCATGTGCATCCAAACTAAAGATAATGGTTTCACATAAAACTAATTACTGTATATATTTTTTCCAATAAATGTATTCATTACGAATATCTTGAATGCAATATATATGATTGAGTATTGACGACCAATGCACGACTTTCTTAAACCTATAAATCCATGATTATAGGTAGAAAATATATCCTAATGATATTCAAAATTTAATTATTGCATTAAATAATATTAACCATCACAATTTTAATATTTTAGTAAATATATTAAAATTGAATTAAAATTCAAAATACATGCACCATGACATCATAAGATTTATTTATTATTGGACGTTATCTTCATGAGGGAAAACATATACTATAAGAGGAGATGATTTGGTTACATATTCTATCTAACCACTCTCATAGTGGGTGGATGTGTCCACAAGCAGAAAAAATAAATCTTTTGACTTCTCTGCATATTTCTCACTAAACAACCCATTGTATGTAGACTAATTATTTTATTTCTAACAAGTATCACAATTATATATTACCCATTATTCTAATTCTACTATAACCAATGAATTAAGTATGGAAATTTTACACATATATCTATTGAATAATTAATAATAAGCTTCATATAAAAATCACTATGAATAATACAAGATTGCAAATCCAAATTCATGATCTCAATATTTATAATTCACAATTAAAATATTTAATATTCATGATCTTAAATCCAAATTCATTAATGTGTAATACATATCAATTTCACATCAAATATGATATTGTAAAGAAATAAATGTATTATTATTTATTTTGATTATAAATAGAAATGGTTTAAAAACTAGCATAGATATCTTAAATACATTTATCTAAAATACGTTGAGAGATATCAATCTCGACGTGCCTATATTATGATGTATGTTAGATAGGTACCTCGACATTGATATCTCTCGGTGTATTTTAGATAAACGTATTTAAGATATCTATGCTAGTAGCACCTACAGGTGTGGCATGTACATTTAACAATAAATACCAATTAATGCATCATTTCATATTCATCCAAATAAGAAATATATATCACATTCAATGATAATTAAAGAAAATAATTTAATATATATCAAAATATGAAAATAAATATAATATATTTGATATTAAACATGTGACATTATTATAGTTCTAAGGATTTGAGTAACATTATTTTACATGTGAGATGGCCACCAATGTTAAACCTGGTCTTTTTTTATACCCTATATCAATTATTGCTTTAGAAAAAGTCAATCCTTTTGATTTATGTATGGATAATCTGCAAGCCAGTATTAAAGGTAGTTGTCATGTTTGTCCCCTTTGTATTGGTATAATTGGAATTGCATGTGGAGTTACTCTGGTGGGGAACTTCTAAGTTTGTTTATTATACTTCAAATATATCTTAGAGATCTATTAAAAAGTCATGTTCTTATCTATAGATTAGAGGTTAACATCACCCTTACATACTTAGATATTAATAAATCCACATCTAATTTATCATTTTGCCCCCTTGATGGATTGGTACTACTTATTCTAGTAGCAATGCTCCATGTAATAGATCCTTTTAATGATTTTAATTTCATTTTGTTATGATTTTTCACATTATTAATTATTGTAAATAAATAAATAGCATTTCCAAAATCTTCCCTGATGCTTGGGTGTAATACACTATATGTCCTTGACATCAATAGTTTCCAATCATCAATAGTCGAATGTGAATCTCTAAGATTTGTGAGTAGATGTTGAACCCTTTTTTGGTCCCTCAAAACCCTTTTTGGTCATCACTTTCCATGTCTGTTACTATTATATGGTGTTGTATCACTCACACGAGGTAGCTAACCCAAAACTATTAATAAAATGATTGATCTACCTCTAAAACTCATATTTGCATTTTTTGGAAATGCTTGACAAAGTCATGCATCTATATTCTATAATATTTTTTCCTTAATAAAACTCATTTCATCAATCAATATATATTTTATATGCTACATTTCTTCTTGAAAACTTGTGAATCTTGTTCATTTTAAATCTAAAAGGGCTATGATTGGGATTCATGGTGTTTAGTGGATTGTCGAAGCACCAATATTAAATATTACAACCCCAGTTGCTGAAAGTAATAGAAGTGGAAAACGTTACATAGTTGATGATTCATTTTCAAAAGCTTCACCAATGGCACCAATTAGATGTGATTTTCCTATTCCTATTATTCCTTGAATTATCATGCATAGTGGTGCGATATTATGAGTCTGAAAAAAAAGTCTCATGATTATATCAAGTGTATTTTTTTGTTTGGAACCTAAGGTTCCATATGAAATATTACTTGTTATATCATTTGGTATGAGTAACCCATTGTTTTTCATTATGCTTGTGAAATTTATAGTTGAAGTTGTGTATTCTTCTCCTTTATATTCATGATTTCATGGTGATTGTCTATCAGTATCTCTTCTTCCCAACATATCTAATTTTGATACTTCCATAGTTATCCCATGATGTAGCCTTCATATGAGTTCGCACTCATGTTCCATTATATTTTGATGAATGGATTGAACATCATCACATTCAACATCACTTTGATTTTTATGGTCATCTGGCATAGTCCTCTACTCCATATGCCAAGGATTGTAATTCAATGATTCCTAGTTTGATGTTATTATATCATCATCAAGTCTGATATCTTTTTTTATATTATGAAATGGATTGTAAAGCAATAACTCTGACCAACATAAATCAACCCATTTTTTTGATTCCTATACTGACACTATAGTAAACCTTGGGAACACTCTCACAATAGTTGTCACACTCCTGACCTCCCATTTATTATATTTCCTTCACTTGGGATTATATGACCATGATCTAGTTGTCTCTATAAGTGAAAAACTTTCCATTTCATAAGGTCTGTTCATGTATCCATCAATGAAAATGTTTAAAGGTTTATCATTTTCTATTTCTTTAGTGTATGTCATCGATTTAAACACTTCACTTAATGAATGTTATTAATTATATTTATAAAGTAGACTATGAAAATAAAAATTAAATTTTATTATAACACACCTAAAAAGTATATCAGTAACAACTTGTTTTTGAATGAAACACTTTTCTAGATTTATTAGGGGAGTCCTTTGAAAACTAAGGAAAGGGTCCTTAATTATTTAAATTTAACAATCATTTCTATATTTATCCACGTGAAAAATGTAGTCTTTGGATATCTCCATCTCTTATAACTTATTACCAATAAATTTCATTTTATTTTATTTTAAATAATAATTATCTATTCCAAAGTGTCCTTCAAAATTTGCAACAATTAATTTTTCTTAAAAAATAAATTTTTTTTTTTTTTTACTATAATCCTTTATTAATATAACTGTAACCCTTAAAAAAATGCTCAATGGGTGAATAAAAAAAAACCATAAACATAACTAACCAATTAATTATTTAAGATATAACTATTTAAGAATGTAACTAATCAATTAACTATTTAAGGAATGTAACTAACCAATTAACTATTTAAGATGTATTTTGATTCATTTATATATGTATAATTATCCAATCTAGATATTGGATGCACGCGCGCACACACACACACACACACACACACACACACACACAAGTTTAATATAACTAACCAATTAACTATTTATAATTATTTAAGGTAAAAGTATTTAAGGAATGTAACTAACCAATTAACTATTTAGATTGTATTTTGATTCATTTATGTATGTATAATTATCCAACCTATATACAATATATATATAATATATTATATATATATATATGTATTTTGATTATATATATATATATTATATATATATATATATATATATCATTCAAAATTTTATCTAATAATTTTAAAATAAAATAAATCTATTTAATTATTAATTAATAAAAATAATTTATCCATAGATTTTAATAAAATTATATTAAATATTAATAATTATGAAATAAATATATAACGCTATTTTAATTTTAAATAAAATTGATCAATATTTTAAAAAAATATTTAAATTTAAACTATATATTATAAATTTACACATACATAAAAATAATTACGGATATCAAATATTAAAAAATATTTAAATCTAAATCATATATGATGAATTTACATAAATATAAAAATAATTATGGATATCAACATATTTATTATGGAATTTGAAAATAAAACATAAAATAATGAATTTAGAAGTCTATAATAAATCATAAAATTATGGACTTATTAAAATAAAAAAAAAAAAAACCCCTAAAACTCAAACCAAAAAAAATCAAAATAATTTTTTATTATATCACGGCACATAGAAATACCAGGGCACATAGGAATGGTGGCACAAAAATATAACTTGGAGGAGGATAAGGTTTTCAAGAGACTTGGGTCTACTTTGCTATTTCTTATTTTACGTTGTGTTATTGTATTTATATGTTTTTTAAATCTTTTCATATATATATTCAAATAATGATTCATTAATTATATGTTTTTTGGTTGACTAATTTTTATTTTATTTTATTATTATGTTAGTTTAACAAAAATAGAAGTGAACAACTCACATTATTACACTCTTGGCTGCCATTGTAGGTTACGCCTCTTGACATAATTATCATTAAAAAAAGATATTTAAGATATATGATAAAAATAGGATATATTTTAACTAGAAATATGTATTACAAAAGTATTTAAAATACATTATGTCGAGAGAAAAATAGATATTAAGAATACCCTTGAATATGATATAAATAAGGGTGCTTCAGGGAATTAAAAAAAAACCGTCATGAAAGTTTTATATGAAATATTGATACCCAATGTACACAAATTTCTCTTGACGATGTTTTAATTCCTTGATTTTTTAATGTATGTAAATAATTTAAAAACATTACATTTTAAAATTTTCTCATTGAAAAAATCAACTTTGAAACTATGTTGAAGAGTTACATAAACCAAAAAAATCAACTTTTAAATTATGTTGAGTTATATACCTTTTTTTTTCCCTTTTTTATGGAGTCAAGCGAAAATTCATTTATAATGTAATCAATTTATTTATCATCGTAATGAAATTTTAAACTTTAGTATTGTGTTTCATGTTCCTTAGTATATAAAGAGTTATTGAATTGAATTGGTTATATATATATATATATATATATATATATATAATATATATATATATTATATATAGGATATATATATTATATATATATTAATAATAAATAAAAATCATTAATATTTTAATTTAATATAATTAATAAAATCTTAAATGAATAATTATAAGTTAAGAAACTTTATGTATATATATATATATATATATATATATATATATATTATATATATTTTCTTAACTTATAATTATTCATTTAGGATTTTATTAATTATATTAAATTAAAATATTAATGATTTTTATTTATTATGAATGGAATATATTTAGATATTCCATATAATGGTGTTAAACTTTCATAAAAATCATTTCTTAATTTTTTTATGTATATTTTTTAAGTTGAAGAAAAACAAATGTTAATCTTCTATGTTTTTCCAAGTCTTGTAAAGTAAAAATTACATTACACTATATAATATAAAGGCATAAAATTGTGGAGTCCACTCTCACAAGAATCTAAGTAGGGAAACCCCCTAAATAGTTTTAGAGTACTCAGTTAAATTAACCTTCCTAAAAAAAAACATGTAGTATCAAGTCATTGTGATATATCTTGTAAAATTTATGTCAACTTATGCATTTGAGTTAAAATACAAGAGGAAAGGTCCAATCTCATGTATTATAGGCCTTTTTCAGAAAGAATCATGATAGCACATAAAAAGCATTATTATGTTACAAAGGCCACTCTTCGATATAGATTTTGTAATCTTAAAAATATTAAATAAAATAAAAACCACATTGCATACTTGACATCACAGATAAATTATTACTAATCCCCTTGCTATTTATGGCCCCAACAATGTTTTAATTATAGTTAGAAGATTTTGAGCTTTGGTCATGGACCAAAACCCCCCATTGAAATAAATGGTTGGCATAATATACAACATTCCTAACCAAAGCTATATTTAACAACACTAGAGGAGTACACACATGCTTTATTAAAGGTTTTAAACAAAGATTTTATAATCTTCATAAATTCAAAAAAAGAAAAATCCACATTGTAGACTTGATATCATAGATAAAGTATTACTAATCCCCTTACTATTTATGGCCCTGAAAATATTTTAACCATAGTTAGAAGATTCTAAGACTTGGTTACAGACAAAAACCCCCAATGAAATAAATGGTGGGCATAATCTACAACATCCCCAACCAAAGCTATATTAAATAACACTAGAGAGTACACACATGCTCTATTAAAGGGTTTGAATAAAAGAGGCTTTGATGACACACTTGAAGTGATTCCTCATTGCTATTTTCAAGTCTTTATGTTTGGACTATGCGGCTTTATAATTGTTTGACCTATGTAAAAAGTGAACCTTTGTCTTCGTAAGTTCTTGTGATTCCTCATTGCTTATATTTATTTCTTGATAATCATATATCATGTTAATTTTAAGTGATACTTTTGGTGCTATATTTTTTCTAAAGGCCCTCCACTTATCCAAAATATTTTTCGGGTTATTTTAAACCTTTTAGAGAACACAATCTTCCTATTATTAGAAGTTAATTACTTCAATAAAACATCAACTGCAATGAGTCAGGAACATATTAAAAGTCAAGTATCAAGGGTTTTGTGATATTATTGTGTGTAATTAATTTTAAAAGTAAAATAAATCTTATAAAATAACTAATTAGTATAACTAGCAGGTATATTATTGTGATCGAGGACGTCCATTGTTCAATAGATTTCTCTGACTGAAAAAAGAAGATAAAGAAATAGAATAAAAAGGATGAGAAAAGGTCATCATTGGTTACAAAGAGATAAAAAATAATAATCATCCTTTTGATTGATTTATAATAGGCCACCATGATTCACCCATGTACAAACCATCATCCCTCTTTGAATTAATAAGCCTTTTTCAATTTGGATTGTTTTCCTAACTTTTATTTTCTAATAATATTCTTTTACTATAAGCTTAGATTGATCAATATGAATATGGTTTTTAATGAGAATTGAGTGATCTACAAGAGAAGAATTATTAACCTTTCAGTTATGAATATCTTGAGTATGTTCTTTGATTCTTGTTTGGAGGGATTTTCATGTCTCTCCCACATAAGGTACTCCACATGAGCAAGGAATGACATAAGCACCTTTTTGTGTTATGGGAGCTAATTTATCTTTATCAAAATCCAATGACAAGTAAAGGGTGTTAAGATTTTTGAAAAAAAAATTGTATCCCAACCTTCTTCACAATTCAAGCCAATTTTTATGAAATTCCCTTAACATATAAATGATAGCACAACATAGTCTCAAACCCTCTAGACTAATCCTCCTAGAAAGATAGATATTACATTATTTTTTTAGAAGGTTTCTAAAACTATAGCACTACATGATTTCTATAATGATCAATTATGTGTATATATTCCCTTTATACCTCTAGCTCAAATCAATGAAAAACATTCTAAGTTTTCTAATAATCTAGCTTCAGAGCCAACTAATTCGGAGCTTGTAGTAGCAAATTGAAGAAGAAACATCAATGCTAATTGAGTTTGAAGTTGACACTTGTAGCCTAGAGTGCAAAAATTGAAACCCAATTATTGTATCTTGGGTGTGGAAATTAGCCTAGAAAAGGAGAAGTGAGACGTACTCATCCAAGAAAAGTTTAGAGAAGATCGTGACAAATCACTAGAGAGAGTCACAGTAGCCTAGTGTGGAGCTCAATGTAGCCTGCTAAAAAGTTAGTTTGGAGTAAATGATAAAGTGTGGATAGGTAGTCGTTGATGGTCCCCAAAGGAGGAAGCATCTATTAGTAAGTTTGAGCTCATGAAGGACATTCTCTACTATTGTATAACCAACTATTATCAAAATAAGATCATTTTTTCTATGGAGTAAATAAGATAAGCGTAGAAGCATTTCATCTCCTTCAAATCTTGTTTAAAAGTTGACTAAGTGAGGCACAACCACATAGGTAAAATTTGAACATGATTAGAGCTATGATCTGAAGACAAGAGGATAAAGTGATCATAAAGAAGCTGATCTAAGATAGAAGCCCATTTTTAAATTCATATCTAGCCAAAAGGAGAAGTGGTAGCAAGATAAGTGATGCCTACCTAGAATAATAAGAATGATGTATGTCCAGCATCAAAAAGAGCATTGGAACAACTGAAAGTAATAATGGAAACTCAAAGGAAATAGAAAACCACATTGATGAGAGCACTAGTTTCTATTTTGCCTTGCTAAAATCCCTTCAAGAGTGTGAAAATATTAAATTTGATGAAATAATCTGCAAAGGTCTTCTGGAGTACTTCCTATTTAACATACACTACCAAGCTAAGAAAATTGAAGCAAAACTCAAAACTGGATACGACACTGATACTGAAGACAAGGTTGAACGTCTTAGGAAATGTTATTGTCTTTCAGCATGTCAATATTTTTATCATCTCTGAACTTGATTCTCTCATCAATAAGACTTGTAACTCTCTTTTATAATAATAAAATAAAATTTCTTTTCTTTTCAATATCTGCTCCAAAGTTACTTCTATCAGACACCTAACTTCTTAAAGGGCCAAATTATACTACATTGAAAATGAAGATGCACACTATCCTTATGTTTAAATGACAATGGGTAATTGTGATAGGAAATGTGCAAGTTACCATCGATCCTAATGAATGTGAAAAGTATGATAAGGCTACTACCAAAGCCTTGATGCTTATTATGCTAAGCATCACTAATGACATCCAACCATATATCAGGGACGTTGATGATCCAAAGGTAGCATGGGACAAGTTAGCAACCATATATGAGGCAAAGAATAACATGAAGATCTTCCATCTATAATTGAGACTTCACATAATCACCATGGAGTCTGATGAGAAAGTTATGGAATTCTTATGTCGATTGGCTCAAATATGGATAGAGTTACTAGCACTAAGTGAGAACGTAGAAGATGATCTCTTGGTCTAGATTACCTTAAGAGCACTACCTTATAAATTTAGAGTGTTCATCATGACACTAAATGTCACCAAATAATCAATATCATTCAAAGAGATCGTGAACCTGCTACAACAAGAAGAAGCTATCAACTCGGTCCAAGATGAGCTTAAAGATAAAGATCTTATCTCAAAGAGGCAACAAGGTTAAATTTTTTGTAAAGGGCCTTCAGAGAATAAACCACATAAATAGTAACAACAACAATAGTCTCGACATCAGATATCTCAAATGTCAAAGAAATGGTGTCATATATTTCAAACCAATACTCACGACATAGACAAATATTGGTATAATGCCCAAAAACAAGGGTCTACTAGCACATTAGGGTAAGATGATTCTCAAAAACTGAAAAGATACTCTATCAATGGAAGTATAAGGGACATCTCACTGCTCAACAAGATGATATATATAAAGAAGAGATATATGATGAAGACAAAAACTTGGTACTAGTCTCCCAAACCACACATCCCATAATAAATATCTAGTTGATCAATTTTAATGCCACCAAACATATGTCAGGGAATAAGAAGCTATTAAATTCATTATTTGACCAACCTATTGGAGATTGGGTTAGGATCGCAGATGACAAAGATTACATTTTAGAAAGAATAATACAAGTTACCATTCCTCTCAGAATATGAAAATGTCCACTAACAAAGGTACTATATGTTCTTGGTCTGATGTCTAATCTCTTATCAATTAGCTAGCTACTGAATACCCATCTGAATTGTGGAATTTCTTGCTGAAAATGGCATCAAAACTTGCCTAATAACACAAAAATGTAAAGTTCTTGATAAAGTTTTTTAAAGACAAATTATTTGCCCTATATTCTATTTCATCTTCTATAGTATCATTATCTGCCTCAATGTTAGAATCCATTACCCTCTAGCACCACCAGTATGGTCAATAATCTACCAGTTCATTATATGAGTTAAGTATTAAAGGGATGGTGCGTGGACTTTTCAAGCTATCCAGTTCCTTACCCATTTTCCCTAGTTGCCTTGCAGGCAAACAACACAAGGATCCATTCAGAGGAAGCTCATTTCATGCCAAGAAATGATTTAAGGTTGTTCACATTAATCTGTGTGGCCCACTACCTAGTTCATTCTTGGGATACAAGTACTTTAAGCTATTCATGGATGACTACTCCTAAAATATATGGGTATTCTTATTAAGGAAGAAAAGTGAGGCACATCATCATTTCTAGATCTTCTATCAGCAAGTTGTGAAGGAGATAGGATAACCTCAACTTCACCTCTGCTCAGATCAAGGGGGGAATTCACTTCAAAGAAATTTTTGGCATTCCTAAACTAGTAAGGTATAAAACAAATTTTGACTGCTCCCTACATGCCTCAGTAGAATGGTGTTGTTGAGCGATGCAATAACACCATGATGGAGATGGCTCACTATATGTTATCAACAGCTAAGCTGGAGAATCATTATTGGGCATAAGCAGTCCAAACTATTATTTATCTTCTCAACTGAGCACCAACAAAACTATTGAAGGATAAAATGCTAGAAGAGGTATGGAGTGGTAAAAAGCCATCTATTTCTCATTTATGAATATTGGGTTGCACAACATATATACATGTACCATCTAAGAAGAGAAATAAACCTGAGTCCAAAACACTCCCATGCATCCTATTAGGTTATAGCACAACCTCAAAGGTATATTATCTCAAGGATCCAAAAATGAGAAAAATCTATGAGAGTAGAGATGTGGTGTTCGACGAGTCATATTTTGTCTCAATGGTGCATAATGATGGATCAACACCAATCACCTCTCACGAATTACTTCCTGATTCAGATATTGAGGAAACTCTAGAGCCACAAGGAGAGTTGTATGTTGATCTTGGAGAATTAGATCCTTCAGAGACACAAGGAGAACTATATGTTGATCTTGGTGATTTAGAACACCCACAAAGCAGTTCATCACAACAACAACAACAAAGTTCTCATCTAAAATTGATACTCAATACCAGTAGAGACATTCATTCAAAGTTAGAATAAGGAGTCAAACTAGGCATGAGGTAAATTTTGCACTTATGAGTACAATAGTTGATAGCTCCAAACCTGACAATGTTAGTGAAGCTTTAACTCAACCTCATTGGCAGAAAGCAATGGATGTTGAGTACGACTCACTCATGAAGAATCAAACTTGGGAACTTATCAATATACCAATAGGAAAGAAACCCATAGGCTGCAAATGGATTTTCAAGATAAAATACAAGGTAGATGGATCTATCGATAAACATAAATCATGACTAGTAGCAAAGTGATATGCTTAGAAAGAGGGCATTGATAATGATTAAACCTTTGCACCCACTGTGAAGATCAAGACCATCAAAGTTGTTTACACACTTGCAACATAGAATGGATGGCAAATTCAGTAGATGGATGTCAAAAGTGCTTTTCTTAATGGTGATCTAAAGGAAGAAGTATACATGACCCAGCCAAAAGGATTTGTTGATGAAAAACATCCTAGAAAGGTATGTTGTATCATCAAATCACTTTATGGACTGAAACAAGCTCCTGGGGCATAGTACACCAAAATAGGTGATCACCTTTTGTAGCATGGTTTTACTCATAGCCCCTCAGATTCTAACTTGTATATAAAGAAGGTTGGAAAATAAATCATCATTCTTATTGTGTATGTAGATGATCTTGTGATCACAGGAAGTTTAAAAGATCAAGTTGATATTTTGAAGAATGACCTTAAAAAATATTTTGACATGACTGATTTAGGGCTACTACACTGTTGTCTTGGCTTGGAGATATGGTAGAAATAGAATCACATTTTTATCTCCTAGATTAAATATGCCAAGACACTCCTAGAAAAGTATAGAATCCAGATTGTAAGCCACTTTCAACACCGATGGAGAAAGGATTACAACTTTCTTAATTCCAAGACTCACCTCAAGAAGATGCAACTCTATACAGATAACTTTTTGGGAGTCTCATCTACTTAACCTACACCAGACCAAATATATGTTTTGTTGTAAGTTATCTCTCCAGATTTATGCAAGAATCGAAGAAATGTCACTGGATAGACGCAAAGCATGTTTTAAGATATGTCTGAGGTACACTTGAGTATGGTCTGGAGTATAAGAAGAATACTCAATTCTTCTTGTAGGGATATACAGACTCGAACTACATTGGATCTATTGATGATAAAAAGTTAATGTCAAGATACATATTTCATCTTGGATCTAGACCAATATCATGGATTAGTAAGAAACAAAATTAGTGACATGTGATTATTTAAAAACACATAATTTATTTGAAAAAATAAAAGTATTAATAATAGAGATAATAATTAAATATATTTGATTAAAATGTAAGAATATTATTTGTATATAATTGTACTATTTTAATTTAATTTTAATGTATACTAATCAATTATATTATGACACATTACTTTCACAAATAAAATGGTTTCCTTGAAAATAAATTAATTCATACAAATTTTCTTTTTAAACTTAATTCAAAATATATCTTTTCATCAAATAAATTGTAGTTTAAATTTGAGGTGTAAAAAGTATTACCTACCCATACACAAAATACAAATCTCAGAGGATATTAAAAAAGATGAGAATGAATCTAAGTTTGGCTTCATTCGGTTTTCCCTGCTATTGCAATAGCTCTCACCTTCGTCTACTTGATAGCGCACTCATTCCATAGAAAAGAGGTGGCTCATTATCCCATACTCGGCATTCTCCCTTCGCTAATGAAAAATCGCCACAGGCTCCATGACTGGATTGCAGATATACTCTCGGCTTCTCCTTCCAATTCATCCAAATTCCATCGTCCAGTAGGAATAAGAGGGTATTCCACTGCCAATCCTGCAAATGTGGAGCACCTGCTCAAAACAAATTTCGAAAATTATGAAAAAGGGCCACGCTTGAAGTTTCTTCTTCACGATTTCCTCGGCAGGGGAATTTTCAATGTGGACGGAGAGCTGTGGAGGATGCAGAGGAAGGCTGCCAGCTACGAATTCAACAACAAATCCCTCAGAAATTTTGTAATCGAGACGGTCCAGTGGGAGATTCAGAATCGCCTTCTGCCGGTGCTTTCCCATATCTGCAATGAAGGAAGGTTTATAAATTTACAGGACGTTTTGCAGAGATTCGCCTTTGATAATATTTGCAGGATAGCCTTTGGAGTGGATCCTGCGTGTCTGCATCCCTCTCTTCCAGAAGTACCGTTTGCCCGAGCTTTTGACGATGCCACGGAATTAAGCTTCGGGAGTTTTTTTTACAGCGTACCCTTCGGGTGGAGGATCAAGCGGCTGCTTGGCATCGGCTCTGAAAGGAAGCTGCGCGAAGCCATTCGTGTGGTGGATGATTTTGCACTGAGAATCATTCGTTTCAAAAGGAAGGAAATCGCTGACAAATGATCCAAAAAAATCAACAACAAATGATCAAAGATAGTTTCACAAAACCTCCTAGCCCCTTAACACACCTATCTAATCTAAAGAATGTATTTTTCATACCAAATAAAAGTATTTATAAAACCTGGTAAGAATGATGTGTATATGTTAATACTATCAAAGATCCATGTAGCTTTTGATATGTATAGCATATTAATAATATCACTACACAATCAGAGCTCTTGATAAGTATGATGATGAATAGGAACTAGAAATATAAATATATAAAAAATTATGAAATATCCATCTACAATATACATGTGTATAGCCATATGATTAAATTTGATAATTCTCCCTATCAAATTTTAAATTTGATAAGTTTGTTTGTTGGATCCAACTCAATAACAATGAAATCAATATAAAGTTAAGTATAAACCATCCTATCACTTAGAACTCACGCTCTTAATTCACCATTTTTATTTTAGGTCTCCATGACCTAATGATCTCCAACATATGCATAAGGTTCAATGAAACATTAATCTATATTAACAAATCATAGAAAATAATACTATATGCGAATGATTTGATATGTACTAACATAAATTTAAAAAATCACACAGCGATTCTAAAATTATATTAAGTTGTTACTAGTCAAACATAACTAGTATCATATTTTGTAATTTAAGATATAGTGTTATATTCATAGTAAATAGAAAATAATGTCAAAATTAACATAACATACAAAGACCAATGATCATATTTTCCTTACAACCTTATAATTGAGATTATATCTCCTTGTATGCACGACTAGCACACAAGTTAAAAGTTTATCTAAATCTTTTTAGACTACCAAGATGTTATGCACATATTCTACCTTAGTTTCTCTCAAAGAAAGGTAGATATGTAACTCTTTAAAACAACACACACACACACACACACACACACACACACACACACATATATATATATAATCAACTTGAATTAATATAATTTCAATGTTAGCCATTCCTCATGGTCAATCATACAAGTTTAGATAAAATAGTGACTCTAAAAAGTCACAAGTGGAAATTAGAGATCTAACATCTCAAAAGCAAATCTCTTACATTCCTTCACATGGTAAAAGGAAACATCACAACCCAAATTGCCAATTTACTATTTACTTACCAACATGTAAGAGAAGTATCATAACCTAGCTTCACAACCAGAAGGAAAATACTATCCTCAAATATGCATCAAAATATCCAATCCTACATTTTTTCTCAATAAGAAGTAGAAAACACTATCCCACAAACTCAAGGGAATAAGATCAAAACAACAATTTAGAAACAAATTCTCACTTAAGAAAACTCTAAATCAACATCCTCAACTTATGAAACTTATCAGTGTATTAAAATGATGTAAGAGGGGAGTGAGAGAATAACAACTCACCTCTAATATAACTAAGATAAATGACACTTCTTCTCAAGTCTATATAAATATAAGGATGCTAATCTACATAACAAACTCCAAACACAAAGGAATATCAAACAAGATATCTATACTCAACTATAAGAAAATTTTCACTGTATTAGGTGGTGTCAATCTAGAATGGTCTTATAGAATTTATCAGTCCTAAGATCTATGCATACAAGACACAAAACAAATGCATATATACTTAAGTGAAAAACACTTCATACACAAAACACAAATGATGAAGATAATTTGATTACCAAGAAAAATGTAATCATACTCGAGGTGTTCAATCTAAAGATTGAAAATTTGATATGAAACTCTTGTTCACATCTCATGAACTATGTTAGGCACTCTCCTACCCATACACCTTATAAAACCATCATGAACGAGAAACTCGATAACCAACCCTTTAACAACTCTTAAAGAGGTACAAATGCTCTTAGGATACATACTCAATGTATTATACATACATTTACATTTTTCCTTTATGTTAAATATAGAGGCACAAAAATGCTAATGTACTCATTAGGTCTTAGAGTTTGAGCCACATCTCTAATATCACATGTAATAACCTCCAGGTTATAATTAGAAAATGCAATAAATAGTTTTTTAAAAAAACTTAAATTACTTTACATTCATACCATAGAAACAACTTAACAACATAACCATACAATATTTTAGTATTATAATAGTTTTAGATTTAAATACCAAAATGTAGTATAATATATTATAATTTTAAGGAAAATAAATACATTATAACTCCGTCATGACTGATCCACTAATAAAATAATTACTTTTCATATATATATATATATATATATATATATATATATATATATATATATATATATATATATATATATATATATATATAATATGATTATATTTCTATTAGGTATTTATTCCTAATATAATAAATAGATGCCAAGCCCTCTAGAGATTGATTCTTACCAACTCATGTATCTTAGAATCTCAAGTTTAATCTCTAAATAATTATTACTATTGTAGGGAGGGAGAGCATGATTTGAGCACTTTTTCACACTAAACATAGACCAAAGATACCCTGCACAATTCCATATCAAGGAATGGCCCTCCTTTCATGGATAGGTAGATACAATAGTGTAAAAATTTAAAGAATAAGAAATACCTAAGTGTGTATGATATCTAAAAATAAACATTCAATATATCATAAAAAAAACTTGTTTTTTTTAAGATATTGTACTAACACGTAAATCATACAGACCAAAAGATAAAGTATCATTACAAATTATTTAACCACAAGATTCATGCTAATTACAACCTCCTACCAATCATATCACATCACATGCTAAACATAGGACTAAAAAAGTATACAATAATTTTATCTATGCATAAATAAATATTAAATTATTAAATTATTCCAATCCATAAATAATGTCTATAGTTTATACCACCTAGATAAAATTCATAATAAATTACATATTTCAACTAATAAATTAAGTTAAATATAACTAGACCCCATGATAACCCATATTATCATAGTTTAATGTTATAAGATATAACTACTAATTTTTTCACAATCAATCATTCAAAGTAGTCATAAATACATAGAAGCATATGTGTTTAATCAAGTAAGAACATAAAACAAAGTAAGTCATATAATATATAAAAATATAATCTAACATTCATTTACACTCTCAAAGTTATACACATGCAAACCTGATGTCTTACTAACTGTTATAAAATATATTGATCAAGTAATAACTAACATATATTTAATCAATCAACATAGGTGGGAGTCTAGTTTTAAAACTACAATATATATCATCTAGATATATACATTTAAACTAAAATATTTTACAATATCATATACTATCATATCTTTTTGTGCATGAGTACCCTACTCAAACATGAACAAATTATCACACGCTATAATTATTGAACAATCAAGTACAATATTATACCCTCTAAGTATACACTAGATTATAATGCATATTAATAATCAAATGAAAATATAATATTTATGCACACATCATGACACATTATTTTATGTTATAAAAGAGTATTTACTTTTACATATAAATAATCTCACTCTATTTACTACATAAATATTTTCAATACTAACAACTATATATATACTAACATTTATTTATCACACAAATCAAGGTTTTACAATATTTATCAAATAAAAATTTCATAAACCTTTTAGATATAACCTGAGTATTTTACCCAATAGTCTTCTATAAAAATCAAGGTTCTTTTCTCATTAATCATAATTATCTTTAAACATAGAATAAAACTTCTAATTCAAAACCATCATATAAGGTATTCACAAGTTCTTTTATGTGTCTCAACTCTAAGTTCATGCATTTAATTCTACAAGTTAGATCAAATATATACATTCTTCCGTAATAGCTACTAACATGCATTAACCATCAAAATCATGATTGAACCTTTGTTTTGTCTTTTAACCAATATCTAAGACAATCAAGTTAATATACCATTCGGGTATTATGAAATTCATTTCATGATTCTATTTTATCTTTTCAATAATTATTCAATTATTGTAACTATATCCCTAAATCTTATCTCATATTTAAAACATATACAACTGGAAATAACATGGTAACCTTTTTCAGATGTGTAACTATTTGATGAATCAAATAAGAATATAATAGATGTTAGAGATTTTATACACTCTTTAAGTTCCCCTATCACTTACCATGCATAACATTCACTACCTAAACATATGTTTAAAATACATGATTACCATCAATTACTTATAATATCAAATTCTACATGTTTATAACATAAACAATCATTATTCAAAAATATCCCATAATAATTACACTCATTTTATTTTTAATGAAACTTGGTTTTATTATGCATCTCAAGCTCACAGTCCAACTCATCTCAACTGCTTATGAAAATCCAAGGCAAGAATAAAGTTCCACCCAATATTGGTTCTTACATTAAGGAGGAAGTATAGTTATTTATTATTTATTTTCTCTTAACTAAAATATACTAAGAATTATACATTTTTTTAAACTCAACATTCTATTAAAACTTAGCTTTACACTTGTATATAATGGGTGTTTCAAATAATATAACTGACTTTTCTTTCTTCAATGTCTATGTCCCTACGTGTGTTTCTAATTAAATTTATTTATAAAACTAAAAACTCTTTCTATATGCTTCACCTCATCTCTTGCATGCTAGATCTCTTTGCATGTTGTTTCTCCTTCTCAAGATCTCCCATGCGTAGTATTATTTTTACTCTTCTTCATATTTACTAATTGGATTTGTCTCACCTCCAAGTCCATGGTAACTCACCTTATATTTTTATAACTAAAACATATATTTTTCTTAATTAAATCACTATGTCATAGTTTTTTAAGTCATCTTATCATAAGTTTATGTTGACTCATTAAATAATAATATCTATTTTCTTAAATTTCATGTAAATTTCATATATGTATTTTCAAGGCTAAGTTTAGATTTTCATCACTCACGATTAGTAATCTAAAATAATTATAATTATATGAAAGAAATTATTACAAGGATAATTATTTATTTAACTAATAGATATTAAGTCATTAATTGATTTGTATTTTTAGATAACTGTATCTATAATAATGCATATTTATATATCAATTAAATATCTATTTTTTGATTTATTCTCAAAAATTAAAATAATATAATGCATTTTAAGAAATAAATTTACATACTAATATGATAACATAAAAAACAAATTAACTACATACTAACATTTTATGCATATAATATTTAAAATTTAATGTTCATGTGTGTATGGGCACTAGCAATTTTTGCTATCATCTCTCATTTGTCTCATCTAGTCCATCCTCTCTGATGATGCTCTCCCTTGCCAAGTTTTAAAGGTATGATCAATTTTACATCTATCTCGTAATAAATAGGTACATAGTTTGAGTCATCATATATCAACTAATGATGTAAAATTAACTAATACATATATACAATATATAGAATAATAAAATTTAGATGTCACATCATGTATACTAATCAATAATATCACTATCTCATTATAGTATATTTTAAAAAGCTCAATCAATGTAATAATAATTAGATAATAATCATACTAATACATGGATTCAAAGGTTATATATCATAAGGTAAAATCAAGATATGACATCCTCCTCTCTAAAATTGGTTATCATTCTGATGACACTTATTCAATTCATAGTTCTACATAACAAGCAAAATTTAATAGAATAAATGCATAGTATCTAGTATCAAATCATGCTAACAAATTAAAAAGTTTACCTGAAGAACTTATATTAGTTCTCTTTATTATCACTATTCTTAAAGTATTGGTCCCATAAGACCTGATATATGATATTTTCTATTATACAAATAAGTTTTATGAAAGTCACTTATACTGATTGATTCTATCATGGCCAATCTGGGATCTAGAACTAGCAAAATAAGTTTAAAATAACTCAGTAAAAATTTCACTAACTTCTTAAAAACATATGAGATTATCACAAAAATTAAAACAAATGACCAAGAAGAGTTTTATAAAATTATCTATCCATTTAACACATCTCTCTATTCTAGAGAGTGTATTTATAATATTAGAGAAAAGTATTTAAGAAACCCAGCAAGAATGATGTGTATATCTTAATACTATCACTATTCTACATAACTTCATATATGTATAACATATCAATACTGTCACTACTCAATCAAAGCTCTTAAAAAGTATGGTAATGAATAGGAACTAGAAATATTAATTATACAAAATCATGGACTAGTCATCCACATTATATATGTGTATGGCCATACGATTGAATTTGACAAGTTCTGCATGTCAAATCTTAGATTTGACAAGTCTATCTATCGTATCTAAATCAATAATAATTAATTCAATATGAGGCTAAGTAAGATACCATCCTATCTCTTATAACTTATATTCCTAATTCACCACTCTTTCTTTAGGTCTCTACGACCTAATAATCTCTAACATATGTATAAGGTTCAATGAAACACAAATCTATACTAATAGATTATAGAACTTAATACTATATGCTAAATAATTTTAGATGTACTAACATACATAGAAGAAATATTAATAAATCATTCTAAACTTTTATTAAGTTACTACTAATCAAACATAACTAGTATCATATTCTACAATTTAAGCTATAGTGTTATATTCATAGTAAAGAGAAACTAATGTCAAAATTAACATAACATATAAAGGCTAAGGATCATACCCTCCTTACAACCTTATAAGAGAGATAATGTCTTATTCTTTACAAAACTAGCACAAAACAAGTTAAAATTTTATTTAAACCCTTTTAGACTACCAAGGTGTTCTAGACATCTTCTACCTTGCTTGCTTCCAAAGAAAGCTACATATATAAATCTTTAAAATAACATGGATTTTAAAAAGATAATAATATCAGTCTAAACAAAGATATATAATAATTATAGTCAATTAAAATTAATATAAATTCAATGTTAGCCATTCTTCATGGTCAAGTACACAAGTTTAGATAAAATAATGACTCTAAAGACTCATAAGTAGAAATTAGGGAGCTAACATATCAAAATTAAATATCCTACATAACCTCACATGGTAAAAAAAGACATCGCAACCCAAGTTTCCAGTTTATTAGTCACTTACCAACTTGTAATAATAGTATCATAACCTACCTCCATAATCAGAAGGAAAATTTTATCCTCACAGATGCATCAATCTATCCAATATTACAACTTTTCTCAACAAGAAATAGAAAAGACTATCCCACAAACTCAAGGGAATAAGATCAAAATAATAATTTAGAAGCAAATGTCTGCTTAATAAAACTCTAAATCAACATCTTAAACTTATGAATCTACATATCAAACTCCTAACACAAAGGAATATCAAACAAGACATCTATACTCAACTTATAATAAAATTTCCACCATACTAGGTGGTGTCAATATTGAATGGTATTAAGAATTTATTACTCCTAGGATCTATGTATACAAGATACAAAATTAATACATATATACTTAAGTGAGAAACACTTCATACCCAAAAAACAAATGGTGAAGGTAATTTGATTATCAATAAAGATCTAATCATACTCGAGGTGTTCAATCTAAAGATTAAAAATATGATAAGAAACTCTTGTTCACATCTCATGAACTATGTTATGCACTCTCCTACCTATACACCTTATAAAACTATCACTAATGAGACACTCGATAACCAAATTTGTATCAACTATTAAGGGAGTACTAATGTTCTTAAGGTACATACATTCACATTTATCTTTTATGTTACATAAAGAGGTATAAAAATGCTAATTGACTCATTAAGTCCTAGAGTTCGAGCCATAGTTCTGATACCACATGTAAAAAACCTCAAGTTATACATAAAAAATACAGTAAATATTTAAAAAATAAAATAAATTACTTTACATTCATACCATAGAAACAACCCAACACTTAACCATACAACAACTTAGTACTATAACAGTTCCATATTCAAATACCGAAATGCAATATAATATATTACAATTATAAGGAAAGTAAATACATTAAGACTCAACCATGACTATTCCACTAACACAATAACTATATACAAATAAAAAATAATTACATTTCTATTAAGCATTCAACCCTAATATAATAAATAGATATCAAACCCTTTGAAACTCGATTTGAACCAACTCATGTATCTCAAAATTTTAAGTGTAGTCTCTAGGTAAGTAGCACTATTGTGGGAAGAAAAAGCATCATGCAAATATGTTTACACACCAACCATAGATCAATGATCTATCACACAATCCCTTATCATGGAATAGCCCTCCCTTCACAAATAGGTAGATAGAACGATGCAAAAATCTAGAGAACAAGAAAGGACCCAAGTGTGTATGATATCCAAAATTAAACATGTAGTTTATCATAAAAACCTTATTCTATTGTAAAATATCACACTAACATACAAATCATACATACGAAAAGATAAAGTCTCACTATGCATTATTTGACCACAAGATTCATACTAATTACATCTTTCTACCATTCATATCACATCACATGCTAAACATAGGAGTAGGAAAGTATACAATAGTTACATAAATGCATGAATAAATATTACATTATTAAATTATTCTAACCCATAAATAATGTCTACATTTTATACCACTCGAGTAAAATTCACATTAAACTATAGATTTCAACCAAAAACATAAGTTTCATACAGCTAGACCCATGATAATCGATATTATCATGGTCTAATGTTCTAAGACATAACTACCAGATCAATTAAGTGGAATAATTGTTCAAACTTTGACCTTACAAAAACCATCACAAATCTAAGCAATGATTAATTAGCTCAGTAATAAAATCAATTGGCTTATCTAATCCATGCACATTTTACATTTTTTTTTCATAAATGTATTTATTCCTCACATCACCCATCATTTTCAAAGCATAGAGGACAAGCATGCCTCTTCCAAATCCTCATGGGAGACATTCTCTATCAATATCTAAGCTTATTCCAAATCCCAAAAGGGGGACCAAATTCTAACTAAGCACATGGCCCATCCCTTCTTCCAATGATCATGTTCGATCAGGCCTCCACCTTAGATTTCAATCCAAGATCAATGGTCCTTAATCATTCAAGAAGTCTATAAATGTATGGTTCTAACTCTCATTTCATAAGATTTCAATTGACAACGAAGTAATGCTCAAATAACTTTACAAATCTTCAACCACCTTCACCACTCATCATCCCAATTGACTAATTCATGAGAGGTTACATTATCATATTACCCATGTGCATTATACAATCCTTTTACAACTACATTCGAGCACATCACTCTTTTTAGAAAAGGAGATGACAAAGAGTGGTATAACCATTTGTGTTTGATTTCTTGTTTATTTGTTTTCTTCTTTAGCTTACTTAATTTGAGGATACACACATAGATTAGTTGTATGTTTTAACTTATTTTGATTTTGTATTAACTATAAAACTAACTTTCAAAATTGTGTGTTATATATGGCATGATTGGTGATACTATCACTACACAATCAGCTTTGAAAATATATTATCATCAATCTAGGCTGAAATTTAACCCAAATTATAAACTAATTTTTACTATTTTATTTTAAAATTGTTGTTTATAGAATAACATTAAAATCACCCTACTAAGTGGCAAAAATGCTCTCAACAATGGAGACATTGGGGTTTTAAATGGAAGAAGTAATTCTCAAAAAAATTATTTATTTTGTAGAATCGATAGAATTGACATGTTTAATGATAAAAACACACTACAAATTAGTAAAATTACCCTTCTGACTATATTGCAAGGAGGGATGAAATTATTCTACATGGTGGTAAAATAATGGTGTATGATGGTAGAATCATGGTTGTTCTAATTGACTATTTATTTTACATAAATGATGGAATTATGTTCAAAATTAGTGGAAATTCTCTATATAACAATAATATCCTTGTTCGTGATAGAAAAAATGTTGTTTTGTGCTTTCTATTTATTTATTTTTTGCAATGGTAGAATCATAGTAGTAGTAGATTGTAGTTTGCAATGAAATAAATGCTTTGTGTAATAGCAGATTTTCTCACCTTAAGGATGAAACCATAGTTTTATATTTTTTGCCTTATGTTTCATGCAAACTAATGGAATTGATCTACATAACTATGGAATTGACCTACAGAACGATGGAATTGACAAGTAGAATGGTGAAAATGTAGACATAGACCAAAAACATTAAAGTTTTAGACCTTATTTACTTGTTAAAGATCACATTTGAGACTACTAACTTATTTTCTATAGACTTCCACTTGTTCTATACATGATTATTTAACTAAACACTCATAACATTTTATCACGGTGCTTTAAAAATAATAAACGCTTGAGTTTGATGCTTAAAACAAAAAAAATTTGAGTCTTCTTGTATGTTTATATATTTTTTATTAATATCTTAATGTGTGTATGCTCTCCCATTTTTCCAATTTTAGGATCTTGGGTGACCAGAAGCACTTAAGTTATATTTTCACTGAAGAAACACTACGTATGCTCTCCTCTTTCCCCTCGTGGGACCCTGAGGATAAAAAAAATCTTATCTTCCCTTTTTTTTTGGTTGCATGGATTGGACATTGATCCCCAATAATGAGTTTGTAAGGCACAAGGACTAGGATTTCACCCCCCAATATACATACCAACCCCATGTTCTAGTGAGGTATACAAATTGAGACCATATGTTGATATTGGCTAGGTGGTTGTGTGTTTTAAGCACATCCATGAAGGTAAAGAGTTTATATTTGACACCAATCTATCAAACAAAACTCTCACAGAAATATTTCCATTAAAATATTATGCTTAGAGTGGCCACAAAGGGACTAGACCCTTTCAAAAATCATGTTATGACCCTCTTCCATGAACTTGGTCCCAAACATACCATAGAGTATATAGGAGATGTACCTAGATAATCTTATTTATCCTTATCTTAAGACCTTTGACACTAAACTACACCTAGTGTGGGGAAAACAACATTCTTGAAGATTAGTCATCACATAAAAATGTTTGTTAAGGTTTGGGAGACTAATTTATTCATCGTTTTATATGATTAGATCAATAATAGAGTGGTCACATTACACAACCATTTATCACTACACATAGGGCTTGTACTTGTGTATTTTCTTATTTTTTATGAATACATATGTTGTGTGTTATCTTATATACACTAAACAGGTCAAAAAAATCCTAATTCCAACCTTATCACATCTAATTAATGCATTAATGTTTTACTTTGTCAAAATCGAGACTCATTTTATACAATAGTAATGTTACATTGTCTACATTATACTATTAATCTATCTAATTTGAACCATGTCCAAACCCAATCATGGCCACTTTGACCAATATCTAATTCCAAATCCATTATTTAAATTGAATCCACTTTTTTCTAATAAAGGAAAAGGTCAACTTAAGTCAAAACAAGTCAAACTTAAATCAAGTAAAAGAAGTTTTTTTTCAAAAGTAATGTCAAACTAAGTCCATCCTTTCAAAAGTCAACTATTGAAGTCAAAAAAAATTTAAGTCAAAATTAAACTTAAATAAAAAAAGTTAAAACTCATTCAAATTCAAGGTTTTAAGTTAGACTCAAAGTAAAACTTGAATCAAATCAAAGTAAAATGTTTTCAAAATTCAAAGTGAAATGTCAAATGAAGTCAACCTTTTCAAAGACAAATTTTTCAATCTAAGTTAAGATCAAAATTCAAACTTGATTCAAAACTTAACTCCAAAGTCAAATAAAGTTGAACCTCTACCTTCAACCAACCACAAATCAAGGTTAAGTCATGACAACGTCACAATCCAAGATCAAGCTAAACTATGTCAAAACTTCCAAAGCATATTTAAATGTCTATGTGTGTTCTAAAAGATCAAACATTTCCAAATAACATCCTCAAGTCAAAGAGTTAATCAAACTTATTCAAATATCTAAGATTGGCAAAGCAAGTTAAGATCAAGATCATAAGCATCCTATTTTAAGAAAATGCCACAAGTATGGATTAAAAAAATAACTCAAATTTGATTTCTAAATCTAAAAGTTAACAACAAATTGAATTAAACAAAGTATAACACAAGTACTAATCCAATATCTAGTTTCATTAAGGTAAAGTTAATATCATTTTGTAAATGAGTGTGTTAAAAAAAAGATGTTTCATGAGATATATGTGATGCATAAATAAAATTAGATGTATATTTTTTTATTAAACATATGTATTTAAAATATAAGATTAAAATAAAAATTATTTTAGTTGGAATGATGTATTATAAGGGGATATTTAAAAATTTAATATTTAAAGATAAAATAAAAATTAAGGATATTCTTTCATAACATATGAAAGTGTTATAAAAATACATTATTAAGTAATAATTTTAACTATAGTGACCATGGCATTTAAATGGTTTGACTTTTCATCTTATAATTTTTTTTAAATAAAATAATAAATTTTAATATTATAAAAATACTTACAATATTATTTTAAACTCTTTTATTTAATATTTTGTGTGTGTGTGTGTGTGTGTGTGTGTGTGTGTGTGTGTGTGGGTGCGTGGGTGGGTGAGTGTGTGTGTGTGTGGGTGTGTGTGTGTGTGTGTATGTGTACTATTTTAGTTTCATAAAATATATTACTAAAATAGATTTTACAAATTATATTATTAAAGGTATCCTCATTTTAGAACACTCAAGGAGTCAATCTTGGATCCAATTAAAATATGACAAAAGGATTTTTCATTTTTAGGAATGTTCTAACTCTATTGTTGTCTATTTTTAAACATGTCCCTTAACAAATAAATAATTATCTAATTTTCATTTAGAATAGAAATTTATTGTATATTATAAGATTTATTTAAAAATCATCATATGAGTATACTATAGTTTTATATTACTATTCATTTATAATTATATTTATTTTTTTGAGTTAAATCTTATAATCCTTTTTAATCTACCATGAAGGGAACATAATTTATAGTATTAGGCGTCAAATATGTGTGTTTTGGTCGATCTAAACCAATAATTTGTTGTTCTATTCCTGTGCATCCAAACTAAAGATAATGGTTTCACACAAAACTAATTATTATATGCATTTTTTTTAATAAATGTATTCATTGTGAATATTTTGAATGTAATATATATGATTGAGTTTGATGGCCAATGCACGACCTCCATATACCTATAAATCTATGATTAGAAGTAGAAATATATCCTAATGAGATTAAAAATTTAACTATTAGATTAAATAATATTAACCGTCACAATTTTAATATTTTAATAAATATATTGAAATTGAATTAAAATTCAAAATGCATGCACTATGACACCATAAGATTGATTTATCATTGGACAATCTCTTCATGAGTGAAAACATATACTATAAGAGGAGATGATTTCGTTACATATTCTACCTAACCATTCTCATAGTAGTTGGATGTGTCCACAAGGTGAAAAAATGAATGTTTTGACTTTTTTACATATTTCTCACTAAACAATCCATTATATGTGAACTCATTATTCTATCCCCAACAAATATCACACTTATATATTACCCATTATTATGATTCAACTATAACCAATGAATTAAGTATGGAAATGTTACACATATATATATTGGTTAATTAATAATAAGCTTCATATAAAAATCATTATGAATAATACAAGATTACAAATCCAAATTCGTGATCTTGATATTTATAATTCACAATTAAAATATTTAATATTCATGATCTTAAATCCAAATTCATTAATGTCTAATGAATATCATTTTCAAAATCAAATATGATAATGTAAAGAAATAAATTTATTATTAAATATTTTGATTTTAAATAAAAATTATCATTAAAAAAGGATATTTAAGATACATAATAAAAATAGGATATATTTTAACTAGAATGATGTATTATGAAAGTATTTAAAATACAATACATTGAGAGATAAATAAATATTAGGAATACCCTTGAATATTATATGAATAAGGGTTTTTTAGGGAATACTGAAATAAATTAAAAATGTCATGAAAGTTTAATATGAAATATTGATACCTAATGTATAGAAATTTCTCTTGATGATGTTTTAATTCCTTGTTTTCTTAATGTATGTAAATAATTAAAAAAAAGTTTTATTTTTAGAAGTTTTTTATTGAAAAATTCTAACTTTGAAACTATGTTAAAGAGTTACGTACCAAAAAATTAATTTATAAATTATGTTGAAGAGTTATATACCATTTATTTGCCTCTTTATGGAGTCAAGCAAAAATCTATTTATAATGTAGTCAATTTATTTATCATTGTTGTCATAATAGGCCAATAGGTGATCCTTTGGTAGGGTGAGCACATCAATATTCTACAATAATGATCCTACTTGTATTCAAAAGCATGCAAGAAGATGTGAAATAATTGCCTTATGTATTAAATGCCTTGCTTACTAATATATGCTTTGCAATGCTTTTTAGTTGATTACAATATCATGGTGAAGAGGAATATAAAGAAGGAGTAGGGGGAGTTAACTCACTAGAGAACTCATGGTCAAACTGAGTGTAACTCACTATAGAACTCATAGGAGAACTCAGAATGGTGCTCAGTAGAACTCTAGATGGAACACTAGGTAGAAATCACCCTCTCACCCACTTAACCTCTTATCACACCTAAGTAGGATAAATCTATAAGTGTACAAATTATCCATTTAATAAGTAGATAAATTAATTAATATCCTACACCAAAACCCTACCCCCCCTTAAGCGTAGCTTAGGTGGGAGGAAAAGAAAAGATGGGTTCTGATAACAAAGCCTGATGAAGTACCCATATACAATGCAACTCTTAATAAGCGGAGTAAAAAGAGAAAACCCAGTGGAGAAAAATTCTTCACCAAAAGAGAGACAAAGAAAGAAGGACTATAAAGCCCACACCAAAACCCTCTTAACCATGGCTTAGGTGGGCTATAAAATTGGGTCCTAGCAATGAACCCTATTGAGCTACCCAAATACGTAGTGATGATCCTAATATCTTATAAAATATGAAGGATGTGTGCCTCCACAAAGAAAAGAGGGAATGTATGTGCAGAATGTTGCATGGCAAATGCTACAGTAGGTCCCTCTATAATAAATTTAGTCTCTTCCTTTCAAAATAAAGAAACCACAAGCTGCCAAATGGCTAAATTCCCACACAAGTGAAGTGTAGTTAGGAATCATGATGTAGATCTTTGGAAAATGCTAAAATGTCTCTCTACTAGTGCTCAAATGTACCAAAATTTGATCAAATATCAAAATATTAACTAAAGAAGATGGAAATGAATAAGAATATAATGAAGAAGAGAGAATAACTAGAGAAGAAGATAGACAAGGCACATTCAGTAAAGGAATGTCCATGGGAATAGGAGAGCAAGACTCAACAACCATTGAAAAGACTAGTTTATAAATAAAGCACTCAGATTTGCAAGATTAATGTCTACAAGAACACGTGATTCATAAATAATCTCAATATGTATACTCTCATTGAAATCAATAAATTCCTCCAAAATGTAAGTCTATGAAGGCTCTAAAAGAGAAACAATTGGCATAAGAATAGATGTAGAATATGCAATAGGATAACTAATGTCTAGCAGAATCTTTTTTTATAATCTGGGATCGATACAAGGAAGAGAAATATCCACTATGGATATATCATCACAAGAAATAAAAGCATGAGGAGAGAGTACAATAGTCTCAAAATAGACAATAAGAAGCAGAGGAAGAGGTATGACATAAATCTTAGTAGAATTTTTAAAGACTATAAGATGCTCCAAATAGTACATGGACACTCTATATATTCTACATGGAAATGAAGATCCATAGAAATATGTAATAATAGAGTGTAAAAAATCTTGTCACAAGTATTAACCCACTTATTGAATTGAACAGGATCAGTGGATGCAAGAATTTATTCATATAGAAATAGAATATGATTATTGCATGTGAGAAAGTGTTCCATATAAACATAACATAATTCATAATTTTCCATCCCAAGAAGAATAATTGGAGATGAAACATCTCTCCTCATCTATATTCTCTCAAATGGGGTAGACATGACTGAGAGAAGACACCAAGAAAGTGCACAAATGCATAAAATACTCTGCAATAAACCCTTAAAGCACACTCAAAAAAGGGATGTCAGGCATAGTCAAGAATTCATCCAAGTGAGCAATCAGTGCTCGATTAATGTAAAAAAATGGTGCACACTCTGGAGATAGACTTTAGAATAAGCTAAAAATGAGTCCATATAGATGAGAGTAATAAGTGCATGAAGTTTGTTGTAGAAATTAGTAGGGCCCACAACCTCCCTAAATATAGCTCTTTATAACTTGAGTTAATTTTTAAAAAATAAACCAATAAAAGGAAGATAAAAAAATATGCACTTTTAAAAAAAGTGGCACTCAATTTTGAGTTACTAGTCAAAAGTTATAGCAAAATACTTTTTTATCATTAATGGCCTATTTAAATAAATTGCACTTCAAATTTAAATGATCATCAGGTTTAAATACCAAGTATGCCATGTAACCACTCATTGGAAAAATTTCAAACCTTCTCACATCAACAAAAGTCATAAATACCCCTTTTCTAGCCCCTATGTGCCCTTAAGTGAAACACAACTCACTTAAGGGTAAAATAAAATAGCTACTTGAAAAATAATAATTAAAAAATATCTACTTTTAACAACTTCTTAGGGTATAATTACCAAAAAGTGATTAAGGCACACAATATTTTTATACTTTTGAATTTATAAACGAATAGAGTTCGGCAAAAATCCATGCAGTGCCGCCATAAGCATGCATTCACAGGTTAGAAAGAGAAATGTTTTGGGTTCAGTTGTTTGATCATATGAAATCAGCCATGAGAAAAGTCTCTAGCAATGAATCCATGTAACCTTTTAGATCAAAATGTAGGTCTGTGAAGGGCAATATCTGAGACCCTTAGGTCACCATAATCCATACATTAGTCTTTTATAGGTTAAAGAACCTCCAATTACTCTGAGAGGCACAAATCTAAAGGTATGGATGCTGTGAATTTAATAAAAAAATTTATTGTTGTGTCAAACTATCATGAAAGCCATAACCTAGAGAATTCATCTCCCATTACAAGGATTCAAGGAAAGGAACATTCGCAGCTACCTAGAGGAATATTGATGATTAAATCCAAGTGAGGGAGGATGATCGATGACTCATGAGCAGGATCAAATAGTAACTCATGGGAAATGCAATGGTACTTGGAGTGTATTTTATTAGTGCGTGGTAGACTACAATTAGATCATGTGGAGGGGTCTGGGAGGTGTCAAGGAAGTCATGGAAGATGATGAGAAAACCTCAAGCTATGTAGGTGTAGATAGAACACTGCGATAAGGTGATCAAGGTGGACAATGAAACCAAGGTCCCACTCACTAGTCAAACACCTATAATAAAATTCTTGTGGGATATCTCATGAAATTTATGGGTTTGAGTTGAACTAAAGCACATAGCTGTGTAAAGTTAGTAATAATTGTGAAAAAAAAAGGTATCAAAAACTCCCAAGCTTCACACAAGGCTATCATCGATGTTATTTATGGATACCCATAGAAGCCAAAGCCAATAAAATCCTCAAAATCTTCCTCATACTCTTTAACTAGATCGGTAAATTAAACTTATGCGCTAATACACAAGCATGAAATATGAACAATATGTAAATTCTTCTTCAATAATTTAAAGAATATAAAATATAAATCAAATAGATAACTTGATGCTCATTACCAAAACCAAATGCTTTGATACCATGTCAGAATAGGACAATAGGTAATCCTCTGGTAGGGTGAGCACATAAATATTCTATAATAATGACCCTACTTGTATTTAAAAACATGCAAGAAGATGTGCAACAATTTTCTTCTGTATTAAATGCCTTGCTTACTAATATCTACTTTGCATTATTTTTTGGTTGATTACAATAGCATGGTGAAGATGAATATAAAGAAGTCACTCAAATTAGTCATAAATACATAGAAGCATATGCTTCTAATCAAGCAAGAAAATATAACAAAGTAAGTCATACAACACATAAAAATCTAATCTAACATTTGTTTATACTCTCAAGATTGTATACACATATTCTTGATGTCCTACTAATTATTATAACATGTATTGATCAAGTAATAACTATAATATATACCATGTAGGTATATACATTTAAGATTAAGTATTATATGATATCGTATACTATTAGTATATACCATCTGGGTATATATATTTAAGATTAAGTATTATATGATATCTTATACTATCATAGCTCTTTGTTTATTAGTACCTTAATCAAACATGGACAAACGATCATACTCTATAATTATTAAACAAGCAAGTAAATGATTATACCTTCGAAGTACACCTTCGATTATATTTCACATTAACAATCAAATAAAAACATAATATTTATGCACACATCATGACACACTATTTTATGTTATAAAACTTTATTTATTTTTACATATAAATACTTTCACAATATTTACTACACAAAAGTTTTCAAAACTAACAACATATATATAATGTGTGTGTGTGTGTGTGTGTGTGTGTGTGTGTGTGTGTGTGTGACACAAGTCAAGGTTTTATAAGATTTCTCAAATAGAACTTCCATGAATCTTTAAGATATAACCTAAGTATTAGGGTCAAATAGACTTCTATATAAATCAATATTTCTTTCTCGTTAATCACAGTTATCTCTCAACATAGAATAAAACAACCTCTAATTCAAAACCATCATATAAGGCATTTACAAGTTCCTTTTATATGTCTCAACTCTAGGTTCATCTATTTAATTCTATAGATTAGATCAAATACATATAATCTTTCACAATAGATACTAACACATATTAGCCTGTTAAGGTGTGGAGCTAAAGCTTCACCAAAGGAGTGTTTTGCAAAGTTGCAATAGTTACACAGTCACCGGCGTCGATCAGGAGCAACCAACATCAGTCAGGAGCAGTTCAGGAGACACCGACGTCGGCAGGGATCGGCCGACATTGGTCACAGGTAAACAGGCAAGAACCGATGTCAGTTACCTGTGCATCTAGAAAGCTATTTCTGTGGACAGATCTGAGTGTTTGCATGTTAGGATTAAGTCATGGTCTTAAGTCTACGTCTCTATTATTAGTAAGACAGTTTTAGAGCCCTTGTTTAAGAGGCATAACTATTGGTTGTAAATGCATGCTCAAGTTTCCTAATTATTATATAATAGGATAGATCTTCTTAGCTTATTGTAGTGTATTGTAGAGTGTTGAGAAAGAATAGTACATAATTGTATATGTGAATCATTCCAGGTTGTTGGAGTTGATTGTACTTGAGAGAGAGAGATATTGAGAGAAAGAGATCTAGAGAGAGATCTGTACATCTGAGAGAGGTGTGGAAGAAAAGAAGTTTCTTCAATTGTATTCCTTCTGTAAAGAGTTTAATACAAGTTTTCAGGGTAGTTTTTTGTATCTCTTATTGTTTGTTATTTATCATTCTAGTTACTTATCATTCTGATTTAATTCCACATTTATTGCTTTCATAAGTGTAATCAACATTGTTGGTTGATCCCCAACAAGTAGTATCAGAGCTCAGGTTCACTAATAGGTGGTTCAGATCTGTGTAGTGTGTATTGATTACAGGGTACTCACAGGGATTTTTGCAGGGATTTCTGTTTGAGTGGGAGAAGCAATGGCAGAAGAAAGTAAACTAAGAATGAAGAAGTTCAATGGAAAAAATTATCAACATTGGAGAATGCAGATAGAGGATTATCTGTATCAGAAAGATCTATACTTACCATTAGGTGGGATTGCAAAGAAGCCCACAGACATGGATGATGAAGAATGGGAAGTTCTTGATAGAAAGGCTATGGAGTCTATAAGACTGAGTCTAGCATCTACTGTGATATCTAATTTATCACAGGCAAAAACAATGATAGAGTTGATGACTACTTTAGCAAATTTGTATAAAAAACCCTCAGCTTCTAATAAGGTATATCTTATGAAGCAATTATTTAATTTGCGTATGCAGGAAGGTGGATCTGTATCTAATCATCTAAATGATTTCCATGGAATTTTAAATCAATTAAGTTCAGTCAAAATAGTGTTTGATGATGAAATTAAAGCTCTTTTAATATTATGTTCTTTGCCTGAAAGCTGGCATAGCTTAGTAATGGCAGTCAGTAATATTGCATCTGCTTCAACTATTTTAAAAGTAGAGGATGTTGTTAGTGTAATCTTGAATGAGGAAATTTGTAGAAAAAACACAGAGAAAACATCAGGGAATGCTTTAAGTTTTGAAAGCAGAGGAAGGCAAAAAGAGAAGAGCAAGAAAGGGAGATCAAGGTCTAAGTCAAAGGTGAGAGGTAGATCCAAATCCAAAAATGGTAGGAAGCCACAATGCTGGATTTGTGGAAAGATTGGGCACATAAGCAGAGATTGTTGGTCAAAGCCTAAGGAGGACAACCAACATGAAGGAAAAGAAGAAGCAAAGGTTGCAGCTTGTTCACACAGACGTGTGGGGACCAGCTCAGGTTGCTTCTATCAGAGGACCACAGTACTATGTTTCGTTCATAGATGATGCTACAAGAAAGGTATGGGTCTATTGTATTAAGAATAAATCTAATGTATTTGAGACTTTTAAGATTCAGAAAGCTATGGTTGAGAATGAAACAGGCAGAAGATTGAAGTGCCTGAGATCTGACAATGGTGGTGAGTTCTACAGCTATAAGTTCAACTGGTATTGTTATATGATGGAATCCGCAGGCAAAGGATGGTTCCAAGGACACCTTAGCAAAATGGAGTTGCTAAAAGGATGAACAGAACAATAATGGAGCATGCAAGGTATATGAGATTGCATGCTGGTTTGCCCTTAGACTTTTGAGCAGAAGCTGTTGACACTGTAGTGTACCTGATTAACAGAGGACCCTCTATAGCTCTGGATGGTGGAATTCTAGAAGAGGCATGGATAGGTAAAAAGGTAGATCTCTCATTTCTCAAAGTTTTAGGTTGTGAAGCCTTTGTGCACGTTGATAAGGAAAATAGAAAGAAGCTGGATGCTAAGTCTATGAAGTGCACATTTATTGGCTATGGCTCTGATGATTTTGGGTTTAGGTTTTGGAGTCTAGGAACTAACAAAATAATTAGGAGCCGTGATGTTGTTTTTAATGAAAAAGTGATGTATAGTGACCAGCTGAGGAAGCTGAATCAATCTGGGCAGAGCAATAGAGAATTGGATGAGGTGATGGTCCAAAATGAGCTCGTGGGAAAAATTAATCACAGAAAGGAAAACACAGAGACCGACGTCGGCCAGGTAGGAACCGATGTCAGTAGAACAGAAATCGATGTCAATCATACAGAGACCGATGTCAACAAGACAAAAACTGATGTCAGTCAGGAAGAACCGATGTCGACCAATTATAAGCCTGGAAGTGACCGAGGTCAGTCACTGTCAAATAATTTGGATAGACAGTGTGTTGTGAACGAGTCTCAGACGCCCATCAGGAGGTCAGAAAGGGTAAGTAAACCTCCAATTTGATATTCCCCTTCATTATTATATTTATTGCTAACTGATGGTGGAGAACCAGAGAGTTTTGAAGAAGTAATACAAGGAGAATCCAAGAATCAGTGGGAGCATGGCATGGTTGAGGAAATGGAGTCCTTGAGAGAGAACCAAACATGGGATTTGGTTGAGTTGCCAACAGGTAAGAGGACACTGAAGAACAGATGGACCTACAGATTGAAGGAAGGTGAGAATGGACAGATGAGATATAACCCCAGGTTGGTAGTGAAAGTATTTGTACAAAAGCCAGGTATTGATTTTGGTGAGATTTTTTCTCCTGTTGTTAAAATGACTTCTATACGGGTTGTATTGTCTTTAGTTGCTATTGAGGATTTGCATCTTGAGTAGCTTGCTGTTAAGACAGCATTTCTTCATAGAGATTTGGATGAAAAAATATATATGGAACAGCTAGAAGGATTTGAGGTCAAAGGTAAGGAGAAGTTAGTGTGCAGATTGAAGAAAAGCTTGTATGGCCTCAAGCAAGCTCCTAGATAGTGTTATTTGAGATTTGACAGGTTTATGACTGAGCATGGCTACAGTAGGTGTCAATCTGACCATTGTGTGTATTTTAAGAGATTAGATAATGGTAGATATATTATTTTTGTTGTTGTATGTAGATGATATGCTGGTTGCAGGATCACACATGTAAGATATCTCTAAGCTTAAGGTGAAATTAGCTCACACGTTTGCCATGAAGGATTTGGGAGCAGCAAAAAAAATCCTTGGCATGAGCATTAAGAGAGACAGGAAAAATCACAGGTTGATTTTGTCACAAGAGGATTATGTGAACAAGGTGTTGAAACGGTTCAATATGCAGGATGCAAAACCAGTAAGCACACCTTTGGCTAGACATTTTAAGTTGAGTAAAGAACAATGTCCTAATTCACATGATGAGGTAGAGTACATGAGTAGAGTTCCATATTCTTCCACAATAGGGAGTTTAATGTATGCAATGGTGTGTACTAGACTGGATATTGCCCAAGCAGTGGGAGTTGTAAGTAAGTATATGGCCAATCCAGGGAAGGAACACTGGAAATCAGTTCAGTGGATCCTTAGATATCTGAGAGGAACCAGCAGTAGGCATTTGTGCTATGGAGGTTCAGATACTTCTCTACATGGTTATGTAGATTCAGATATGGTAGGTGATTTGGATAACAGAAGAAGCACCACAGGATATGTTTTCACTGTTGGTGGAACGGCGGTTAGCTGAATATCAAAGTTGCAGAAGGTTGTTGCCTTGTCAACTACAGAAGCAGAGTATATTGCAGTCACAAAGGCTAGCAAAGAGATGATATGGATGACACGATTCATGGAAGAGCTTGGAAAGGAGCAAGAGAGTTGTAGATTATACAGTGATAGTCAGAGTGCAATTCATTTGGCTAAGAATTCAGCGTTTCATTCAAGAACAAAGCATATACAGCTTAGGTACCACTTCATAATACAAGTATTGGAGGATGGTGACTTGAAGCTGGAGAAGATCCATACAAATAAGAATCTTGCTGATATGTTAACCAAGCCAGTTACAAAGGAGAAGTTGAATCTTCATTCAACTTTTGTTGGTCTTCATGATTGAGTTGAAGATGGAGGAGCTAGAAGATGTTGTTGTATAGGTACTGGTGCAGCTGTTTATCTCCAAGTGGGAGATTGTTAAGGTGTGGAGCTAAAAGCTTCACCAAAAGAGTATTTTTCAAAGTTGCAGCAGTTACACAGTCACTGGCGTCGGTCAGGAGCGACCGACATCGGTCAAGAGACGCCGACGTCGGCAGGGATCAGCCAATGTCAGTCACAGGCAAATAGGCAGGAACTGATGTCAGTTACCTGTGCATCCAAAAAGCTATTTTCATGGACAGATCTGAGTGTTTGCATCTTAGGATTAAGTCATAGTCTTAATTCCGCATCTCTATTATTAGTAAGACTATTTTAGAGCCCTTGTTTAAGAGGCATAACTATTGATTGTAAATGCATGCTCAAGTTTCCTAATTATTATATAATAGGATAGATCTTCTTAGCTTATTGTAGTGTATTTTAGAGTGTTGAGAAAGAACAGTACAGAATTGTATATGTGAATCATTCCAGGTTGTTGGAGTTGATTGTACTTGAGAGAGAGAGCTCTTGAGGGAAAGAGATCTAGAGAGAGATCTATACATCTGAGAGAGGTGTGGAAGAAAAGAAGTTTATTCAATTGTATTCCTTCTGTAAAGAGTTTAATACAAGTTTTTAGGGTGGTTTCTTGTATCTCTTATTGTTTGCTATTTATCATTCTAGTTACTTATCATTCTGATTTAATTCAGCGTTTATTGCTTTCATAAGTGTAATCAACATTGTTGGTTGATCCCCAACATAGCCATCAAAAGCATGGTTGAACATTTATTTATCTTTTAACAAATATCTAAGAAAAATAATCTAATATATCATTTGGGTATTATGTAAGTCATTTAAGGATTCTATTTTATCTTTACAACAAATTAGTCATTTGCTGTAATTATATCCTTAAATCGTATCTCGTATTTAAAACATATAAACTAGATATAACGTGGTAACTTTTTTCAGATGTGTAACTATTTGACACATCAAATAAGATTATAATAGATGTCAAAGGGTTTATACATTTTCTAAGTTTTTCTATCACTCACCATGCATAACATGCACTACTTAAACATATGTTTAAAATATACGATTACTGTTAATTACTCATAATATCAAAGTATACACATTTCTAACATAAAAACCAACTGTTCAAAACTATCCCATGATAATTACACTCATTTTCTTTTTAATGAAACTTGGTTTCATTGCACATATGGGGCTCACTGTGCAACTCGGCTCAACTACTTATGGAAATATGAGGCAAGAATAAAGATCCACCTAATATTCATTTTTTCATTAAGGATGGAATATCATTATTTATTATTTATTTTCTCTTAATTGGAATATAATAAGCATTGTATATTTCTTTTAAACTCAACATTCTTTTAAAACTCAACATTACACATTTATATAATGGGTGTTTCAAATAATACAAAGCATTTCATTTAAAACAAGGTGTTTTAGTTAATATTGGGCATTCAATAAAAAAAAAAAATCAATGTTTAATAAATGACAATGGAATTTAATAAATGACATCAGCATTTAATTCAATGACATAGTGTTGAATATTTTTACTTTGCATTGTAACATTTGCACTCTGCATTGCATTTCATTATACATAGCTTTTTAATTCATGACTTAGCATGAATACTTATATATTTAGCATAAAATTAGTGACTTGATGTTTCTCTTTAGAATGCATTCCATAAGTTATATAGCGTTGACCTATACATATGCAATGTAGTCTTACATGGATGATATGTAGGTAATACAAACTCAAACATAGCCATTATGCAATGCATGTTTAATATGGTGGAACACCACCTAATAAATGGGATGTTGAATAATTAAATGGGATGCAAGTTTATTTAAAGAATGCAATCTCAATATAATACAATTCATCCTTATAGATGGTATGCAGACCAAAATAAACCCTGGTTTATTACCAGATAAGTTGAAGTCCTTTTAAAAGAAAGGTGAGTCCATAAAATTAATATGCAAGCCTAAAAAGGATGTAATGCTTGGCAATTTTAGTGGGTCGATAGAAAATTTAAAACGCAGACTGATCAAAACAATATGTAGGCATAAAAAAATATAAAGCACAGTCTTATTTGAATTCAAATCCTTTTTATATAATACATTGATATTGACTTTAAATGTAGGCCTATACATATTAGAAATGCAATCGTGATATATATATATATATATATATATATATATATATATATATATATATATATATATATATATATATATATATATATATATATATAAGCATTGCTTAGTAATCTATGATGCTACCTTTATAGAGTGAAACATAACCCTGTATAATGAAATGTGGGTTCGAAATAATGAAACATGGGCTTAATATAATACCCAAGCCAAATATAATAAGATATTGGCTTCAAAATAATGGAACGTAGCAATTTTCATGTTAATAAAGATAGTTTTTAAATTTGAAAGAATTTTATACACACTCAAATATAAAACAGAACCAACCTGGTAGATCTACTTAGAAAAAGAATATAATTTATTTTTATTTCTTTTTCCCACTCTTATTCTTTAATCTCTTTGCCTCTTTAATATATGTTTCCTTGTGTATTTTTATAATTATCTTCATTTATAAAACTAAAACCTCTCTATATGTTTTGCCCCATCTCTTGCATGCTAGATATCTTTGCATGTTATTTCTCCTTCTAAAGCTCTCCTATGCATAGTTTTTTTTTACTTTTCTTCATATTTACTAACTGAAGTTGTCTCACCTCCAAGTCTGTGGTAACTCATTCTATTTTATAAACTAAAACATATAATTTTCTTAATTAAATTACTATGTCATAATTCTCTAAGTCATCTTATCATAAGTTTATGTTGACTCATTAAATAATAATATCTATTTTCTTAACTTTCATGTAATTTCATGTATATGTTTTCAAGGCTAAGTTTAGATTACCATAACTCATGATTAATACTCTAAAATAATTTTAATGTCATGAAAGCAATCATTAAAAGGATAATTATTTATTTAACTAATAGATATTAAGTCATTAATTACTTCTTATTGCTAGATAACTGTAGATCTACAATAATTCATATTTATATAGCAATTAAATATGTATTTTTCTGATTTATTTTTGAAAATCAAGATAAATAAATTAAAAGAATCTAATGTATTTTAAGAACTAAATTTACAAACTAATATAATCACATACAAGATTTCTTTAACTATGCACTAACATTTTATGCATATAAAATTTAAAATCTAATGTGTGTGTAGGGTCACTAGCAATTTCCTCTGGCATCCTCTATTCATCCCATCTAGTCCATCCTCTCTAATGATGTTGTCCCTCGTCAAGTTCTACCTCACAACAAGTAGATAGTTAGTATGAGTCATCATATATCAACCAATAATGTAAAACTAACAAATACATATTTACAATGTACAGAATAATAAAATATAGTTATCACATCATGTATACTAATCAACAATATTTCTATCTCGTCATAGTATATGTCAAAAAGCTCAATCAGAGCAGTAATAATCAAATAATAACCATACTAATACACAAATTCAAAGGTTATAAATAATAGAATGAAATCAGAATGTGACAGCTATAGTGTATATAAACTTATCATGTTTCATTTGCTTTGGTATATGTCCAATATTGGCCTTTGAAAACCCCTACCCTGAATATATGGTTTTTTGAAGAGTATATTGTTTCTAAATGAACTGCACTGTATGATGACTTAATTCTGCATACGTTGATTCCCTTCTAGTAACAATGAAACTAATCATTAACAAAGCAAAAGAATGAAACAAATAAGAATAAGTAATTGCATAACAAAGTATAGAGCATACTGCACTCGATACAAGTGGAATGTGATATGGAAAAAGTATGCAAACAATTGCAAAATATCCTTGCAGCTAAAACTAATTTTCATAGGTCACATTCTAGAAACAAACATGGTAGTAACAGCACTCTAATGATGTCAAAATACAATAGAGGAGAAAATTGAACTAGCCTTAACAATGGCTTAATCCTAGATGTGCTGATTTCCTTTCACAAATAATGGTAATCATTACCAAAGCAGAGTCTAATGTTGCAACTCCAACAATTGCAAAATATCCTTGCAGCTAAAACTAATTTTCATAGGTCACATTCTAGAAACAAACATGGTAGTAACAGCACTCTGATGATGTCAAAATACAATAGAGGAGAAAATTGAACTAACCTTAACAATGGTTTAATCCTAGATGTGCTGATTTCCTTTCACAAATAATGGTAATCATTACCAAAGCAGAGTCTAATGTTGCAGTCTTGGAGTTGCCTTTCATTTAAATTTCCCTAACACGAGAATAATTATGTTTTGCATTTGTACCGGTCTTACATGAGAACAATTATGTTAGAGATGCCATATGCCACAATGAAATGATGTTTGGACATTTACACATTAATTACAAAAAATGCTTCTTCATTCATCAATAGACAATAACCATTCTTTCTTTGTAGTGATTAAGCTTTGTTAATCTGATTTCTGGTGTTCTCTATTTTTTCTGATAATTTAAATAGCATTTTGTAAATGAACTATTTTTCATTTAGATTATATATTTTTGATCTAACACAAAGAGTATATATTTTTGATCTAATACAAGGGCTGTTTCTTTAGAGGCCCCATCAGGGTTTAATTTTTATTAGGTTGAACAGGGTGGACTCCATTGCCCTCCTATTAACCTTCTTAGCAAGGTCATGATGAGATTGGGCCATAAATTTTCTAATTCAAGCTATTCTTCCATTTTTATTTCAATTGATCATATAAGTGCATTTTTAGTCTCAAATTTTAGCATCCAACTCAGTATTTTCTAGTTGTCAGCTAGATAAGGGATAAAACTTTGGATTAAGGATAATAAAATATAGATACATAAGTACAAACCATTTCACATTCCTTGTTCTGGTTTTTTACCAGGAAGTCTAGAAAACTATAAATGGCTCTATGTGCCCTAACATATAATGACAGTATAAAATTCTTAAATTTAAATAAGAGAAATTTGATAATGTTTCCTTCCACTTTAATCTCACATCTCAGCATAAAATATAACTTCATAAAGTTTGAAATGCATAATACATTTCCAGAATCAATGCAGTTTGAGGAATCAGTATGCATGAACCATCCCAATATCTCATTTTTTCTAACTCAAATTTAGGTACTGAAATTTGAAGTTGTCGACACAGGAAAGGACTTTGTTGCCCGTACAGCTAAACACAATCCTCTATCTTCCACAATTGAAAAACTTAGAGAGAGGGCTATTTTATCTCTTGCTTAGAATTGAGGTCTCTGTTTTCACACACTTAGTCAATTGCATCAGTTTGTCTTCCATAGATTTCAAATATTTTCTCGCCTCATGAATTTTACAAGTCCTGTCACATTGCAGGTTATATTTATAACACATGATTATCTAGGTTGGAATAGGATTGCAGATGTAAGAATTAAAGGATTATAATGTTTTCGATTGATGAACATTGCCATATAAATATTCAATGAAGAAAAAGAATAATATACATCCAATATTTGAGAACGATCATGAGATTAGATATTTGCACCTAAAGAGGACAACTCAGAAGATAGGTTGACCCATGTATTCTGAAGAGTAGCGCTTCTTGAAAAAAATATTTGCTTAAATGCTATTGTTAAGCAAGAAAGAAGCAAATCTAACTAAAGATATTTCAAACTATGTCATAGTAATGTCCATTCTCTTCGTTTTTCAAATTTTTATCGAAAATAATCTCAGATTTCAAGCTACAAAAGTTTAACGATATGATTGATCTCTGCAGGCGGCCATGGCTCAGGCTTGGCTTCAGATGCTTTTCTCTTCTATTGCAATACCTCTCATCTTAGTCTTCTTGATAGCGAAATTGTTCCATAGAAATTCAAAATCCAAAGCGGTGACTCATTATCCCATACTTGGCATTCTCGCTTCGCTAATAAAAAACTGCCACAGGCTCCATGACTGGATTGCAGATATCATCTTGGCGTCTCCTTCCCGTACATCCAAACCCCGTCATCCAGTAGGAATAACAGGGTTTGTCACTGCCAATCCTGCAAATGTGGAGCACCTGCTTGAAACAAATTCCTAAAATTATGAAAAAGGGCCGCGCTTGAAGTTTCTTCTTCACGATTTCCTGGGTAGGGGAATTTTGAATTTCTAATCACCAACTTTGATTTTTCATGTATACAATTAGTTATCATGTTTTATTGCTTTTTATTATGTGATTTTGATATTGTGACATAGATAACTGTAATCAATTTACTTGTCTGTGATACTGTAATCAATTTACTTGTCTGTGATACAAGTACAATCCCTTGGTGCAAGGCAGAACATCATTGAAAAAGAGGAGTTAGATATGGTAGAAGAGAAATAATCCTATAAAATGAGGGGTAATCATAACAAATGAAAGACTTATATCTTCTCTGCCTTGGTGCAAGTGGCAATCATTTGGTATAATGATTATTTGAAATTTATTAGCATTGTTTTGTTTTCTATTTTAAACTTCGTTGTAAATGTATTATTTAAGGATTTATAAGTGTCTTATCACTATGCACGATAACATATGTATCCATATTAGCATATGTTGGCAATATCTTCTATTCCAATGTAATTTAAGAAAATAAAGAGACTAAGTTTTTCGTCGACTGGTATTGTTGACTTGATTTATCGTATTTTGCAAATACTAAGTATTTGTATTATGGACCTTTGGGTCCATAATCCAATGAATGTACATAAATTTTCCAACAATTATTTGATATTATTGGTTTGATTGGTCCATAACTGGATTTCAATAAACGTAAGTTTTAATATAAATTTACATCATCGCTTTAAGATAACCTCCTCAAGTAAATATTCCTTCCATGATGTCATCCCTATATACCAAGCTATGAAGATAAACTTTCCAGGGGTTGGTATTAGCAATTATTTTATGTGTTAATAAAATAAATAAACAAATTGTATTACATGAAGACTTAAACAAAAAAAAGTTTGGAGGAGGATGGTGTGACATTGAAAAGTGTCATTACATTGTCCTATCTTATTGAATAGACAAAGAAGTTTTAAAATGTCACATGGGGTGGCTAAGAAACCTTCTGGACTGTGCCATGGGATACATAAGAAGTATAAATTATTTGATACAAAAAAATAATAATCTTGACTCATATCCAATTTTTTGCTCTGCTAGGGTTTTCTTCATACTTGTCATTGAGTTAGCCCTTGGTTCCTCGCTTGTCCAGCCTTGGTTCATACTGTGGCCTTCAGTGTCTGTGGGAATTAACATTAATTATTATTTAGGGTTTCTCACCTTTGGGCAAGGCTAATATTTATAATGTCTTTTGCCCATTTTATCTTGGATATTTCAGTTGCAGAGGAGCACCAAGCAATGCCCCCCTACAAGCACCCAAGGAAGTTTGTCTCGAAAGTATACCTTGAGGTAATGTTTTGGAACTTGATGTTATACTGTCTATTCTCAAATTTAACTCTACATGTCAATGGTTAGAGCATTTTTGTTTAATAGTTTATTTTATTGGGAGAATCCCCTCTTAAAGTATACTACACTCTTGGGTTCAAACTCATGGGCATCTCATGGCATCAAGCTGAAGAGCATCCAGAACAAGACTAAGGTTTTCTTCTTCTTCCACTTCTCTGACCCAATCTATGCCAAAAGAATCCTCCATAAGTCTGCAACTTGGTATTTTAGGAACTCATTCATGGTCCTCTCGCCCTAGACATGAGACATTGTAGTCTCAAAGCACACTGCTCTTAAAGTCCTAATTTAGGTTGAATTACCAAGCCTCCCACTCCCATGCTGGCACTTTATCTACTAAATAACATCCTCCATAAGTCATGTGTTTTGTCATGAACAAAATTGCAAGGGTAATCACTTTCATTTCTCCAAAGTGGCAGCCACACTTAGTGCAATCTTGCATGGACCCCACCAACTAGTTAGTATGGGCTCTTTTTAATATTGAAAGCCATTATTTTGGCTTTATTAATATTTATGTCTCAAATGACACGTTAGAACATACCCATTTATGGGGGTGGATTGTGGATAATCTCCCTGATGCCCATTGGGTATTATGTGGTGACTTTAATATGGTAGCAGCTCCTGAGGTCAAAATGGACCACTTGCCCATGAGGTGGGCAACTGGAAAAAGTAAGGTGTGGTTCTACATGTGAAATAAATGGGGTCTTTATGACCCTAATACTTCACATTGGCCTACAGATAGAGTTTGGTACACCTAGAGTAACTTTAGGGAAGGCCCCACTCAAATTTTGAAGCATCTTGATAGGGCAATGATGTCTTCCTAGTCGTACTTCTCTTTTGATAATGGGTTCTTCCCACCAATACAAAGGTTACTGGATTTTGGGTTCTCCAACCACTCCCTCATTTGGTTTCGTGTGACTTGGTAGTTCATGAAGCTCAAAGTCCACAAAACATATTTTTTTCTCAACACCTCTCTGCTCAAGCATGGGCCCACAGTGGCACACATTAGGAGATTATAGAATTTAGACCCACGTCTTTCATAAGAATCTAGTTGGATTCTCTAGTGGGATGATGCAAACCAAAGAACTACTCACTTCTTGCAAATCTATGACCGCCAACTTGCCAAAATTTAGAGACACTCCTACTCTGCTACTTCTTCAAATTTGATCTACATGGCCCTAACTACAGAAAAAAATCCCTTTAACAAGATCTTGCAGGTGAGAATTACTTCCTTGTGGTACTGCATCTAGATTACAAATAACTACAATACCCGAGGAGCCCAAGTCAAAGCCAGGCTTCATTGGTTGAAGATTGGGGATAAATTTTATAAATAATTTTTTCAAATGTTGTGAGCCAAAAACTTGAAATAGAAAATTCAAGTTATTACTAAGGCTAGTAACAAACTCTCAGAAACACCACAGATAATGTAAGCATTTGTACACCATTATCAACAAGTGTTCCAAGCTCGAGCCCCAATGGTTGAATGAGAAACTTCCCTTCAACAATGTCTTTCAATTGTGCCTTACAAGCTCACTCCCACTCAATGAGTAATTTGTGATAAGCTTGTCATTGTAGATGATTTACATGAAGCAATGACACATATGGCTAATGACAAAGCCCCTGGCATTGATGGCTTCTCTTAAAATTCTACAAAACCCTTTGGGATCTTGTCAATAATGATTTGATCAAGGTTTACCAAGAAGCATTTCACACACACACACACACACACACACACACACACACACACACACACACACACACACACACACACACACACACACACTAGGTAAAAATATTAATAAAGGAAATATCAAATTCATAACTAAGCAAGGAGACCTGGAGTTAATTTACAACTGGCGGCCCATCACCATCCTCAATCTCTGCTATAAAATCATAGCCAAGGCACTGGTGATCTAACTGCACAATATGCTTCATCTCATTGTGTGTCCAAAATAAACTGGCTTCATCAAGAGCCGCTACATCCTAGAAAACATTATTGTTATCTAGGAAGGTATGGACTAGGCCAGATGATCCAAGCAACAAGCCTTGTTCATCAAAATTAAATTTAAAAAATCTTATGATCATATTGAATGACATTTTATCCTATCCATGCTTTGCATTCTGAGATTTGAGCCCATTTTCATTCAAATTATTTAAATTCTTTTTTCAGACACCTTGGTTGTCCTCTCCATTAATGGAGTCACCTCCGAGCAATTTGGCCTATACCACTCCATTCACCAAGGGTGCCCTTTAGCACTAGCCCTTTATGTGCTTGTTGCTAAGGGGTTTGGATACCTTCTTAGCAAAGCCCAATCCTATGACCTTGTTAAGGAAATTTATCTCTCACCTAATGTAGCCAACCCTCATAAAGACATGAAATTGCTTAATGGCCATTTTACAGATGATTCCTTCCTTACCCTCATTGAAGATGAAGCCAACGTGGAAAATGCCCTTCAGTGTCTTGACACCTTCTACTTGGCCTCTAGATCCAGCATCTAATGGCAAAAAACTCAATGTTACAGGCGGTCATACCTCCATTTGCCTTTGTGGGTAACTAAATATGGTTGGAAATGGATCCAACATGACAAAAAATTAAATTTCTTGGCATCCCTTTTACCTTAGATGCTTTTCCACCTTTATTGTGGCAATATGTTATTGACAGAGTTGCTAAGAAGCTAGATTACTAGATGACCAAATCTCTTTCGTTATCAGGGAAATTTCAAATCTTATTGAATATTCTTGCATCCACCCATTTGTACTATTCAACATGCTAGGTTTCTTCAAAAAGGTCTTAGCATAAGTTGGATAAATTGCTCAGATATTTTCTATGGGCCAATTCTCCCCAAGGTAAAGGTTTCCACAGGGTGACCTAGGATTATTGCTACCTTCCCCATGAAGCTGAAGGGATGGGACTTATCAACATAGCTAGGTAAGGATCTGCCTTATGTACCAAGTGGGTTGGGAGGGCTATTGAGGGTCCAAAAGCTTGGAAGGTGTTATTCAGACATTGTATCTCCTCAGGCTTGCCTAAGGGCAAGAAAGCCTAGAAAGGACTTGACTTTCCCAATTTGCTCTTCATCCAACCTCTTGTTCATATCATTGGGTCCTTCATGGCCAAAAGCATCTGAAAATCTTGGGAAAATATCAAGCTATGGCTCCTCTGGAATGGTTCTAGTTTTTGCAACAAGCTCTCTGCTAATTCCCACTCTCTTTGGTGGTCCCCCATATTTTCCTAAAATGGGGTTCCTTTGGTAGAAGTTCCCTGGATCAATGCCCTCAAGCTATACCACAGATGAATCCAATCTATCTAGGATATCTGCTATAGATGCTCTCACACTTGGCTTCCTTGGGAGGATGTGAAAGCTAAATTCTAGCTAGCCAATGTAGACCAGGAATCTTACTAGGAAATCCTCAGTGATGTCCCCACTTCCATGCTCCACAAAATCTTAGTCAATTATGCTAGACCATGGTGGAAGGACTGAAAATGGTTTTTTGAAACCCCCTTTCATAGTTACACTCCTCAGTTTGGCTATAATTGGCTCACCCCATATTTTCCCATGGTTGACAAGCTCAACAACCACTGGGGGTTGCACTCATTTGTGAAAACATGGAGCTCTCACTTCAACACTATGTGGGAGGCCTATGTGGAGCCCAAGATTTCCCATTTTGCTTGGTGTATACTGCACCAAAGCTTACCTATTGGTAGAAGGCTTGTTCATCTTGGAGTCTAATTACCTACTTATCCCTTTTGCAGACATCTTGAGACCCTACCTCATCTTTTCTAGTCCCAAAGCTCAAAGGGTTTGGTCCTAGATCCATGGTCTTTTCAAGCCCTTCCAGCTTGACTTCTTCCTTTGGCAGCACATCCTCTTGGGGGGAAGCCCACGATGCCCATCAAAATAGCTCAAGTCTGGCATACTTTCAGAGTGGAGATTCTCTTCTGGATTTCAAAAAAAGAAATAATTATGTGTTCAATCATGTTTCTTTTGATTGTAATATTTCTACTCTGCACAAATCTTCCATTATCTCCAATGTTTATTTTGTAGATACAAGTCCAAGCCAACAAAGTGGCCATAGAGCTTAGGTATCTCTAGGATCTCTTGTCTCACTAGGGAGATGCTCCTTGTGCTATGGCTCGGGTTCTGCCTTCTCTGCCCAGGGATCCTAGATTAGATGATAGAGTGCCTCGGCTACCTCATGGTGGACATCATTTTAGTCACTCCAGGCATCACTCTCACTATAGCACCCCATACCAATGTCCTTTCCTCCTAGGTAGCAATGAGGGTGGTAGCCATTGTCTCCTTCCCCTATTAGGTAGGACGGCTGGGGCACTCCTCCTCCACGCCCAGATGCTTAAGGGCACCACCTAGAAGTCATGCTAACATGTTGGACAAGTTTCTCAGGCTTTCACTAACTATCTCCCCTGTTAAGATTCAAGCAGAAGATGAAATGGACATGGCTCAAGCTACTAGTTGGGAGCCTATTCCAAATGGTAATGACTTGCCAAGTTTTGGCTGGGGTCTAGATGATATAGATCCTCTATCTTCAAGCCTTACTCTAGCTGCTTAATAGTTTTTTTTTTATGACTCTTATTTTGTGACTTGTCTCTAGGCACTGCCTAGATTTAATACTTTTGACACTTTGCTTTTAGGCTCTGCCTAGTGTTGTAGCATGTTCTCATACCATTTTTTTTTTTTTTTTGTGAATTATTTGTATATTTCTATTATTAAGTATAATATATAGATATATTTCATCAAAAAAAATTATTTGATACTATACTTAAAACTTAATGCATTCATATAAAATAATTAAGATCTCACCAAACTGATCGTGAAAGGAAAAAGTTAATGGAGTGAATTAATGGCTGGTACATGAAGTTTTATTTATATAGGACACCTTTGTTGGTCATAAAGGACGTGTTATTTGAAAACAATAGAACTAATTGATGAAAATATGCCATTTTTGTGGAAGAAGAACTAAGACGCCTTGGGAAGGGAGTTGCAGTTAGGACGCCATTTTGGTCACGTTTAGAGCAGCCAGGATGCTATTGCTAAGTTAAGAAGACCAAACATCATGCTAGGTTGACTTTGAGAGCAAATTTCAAGGGGAAGGATACCACCAATATATGACGCATACCTATAAAACAACAGTTTATAAATTATATATGCCACTACATTGAATCTTTGATTACACTCTTTGTGTCATTTGTATTAATTATTTGAACTGTGTTAATCTTTATCATCTGAATTGTTATCATTATACTATGGGATTTATATCTTCAAACTGGCCATTATCTTGTGTATATATAGTTACTCTTATTTAAGACCGAGCGTCATAATCCTAAATTGTGATTTCATCATTGTAAGCTACACTTTGATAAACAAAACTATGCCATACCTATTTTGAATAGCTTATAAGCTTGTTGGACTGTGTTTCATTCTGATGTGACTACATTTTAGTCATTTTTTATTGAATATAGACTGTGTTTTATTATCATCTGTATCTTGATATGGACTAATAATATTGTGTTATGATCCTTCATTACGACACCGGGCTCTTTTGAACATATTCTACCTGTATAACCTTTCCCTTCAACAATGCATTACCTTAAAAACTGTGTTTTAAATGACATATAATTACAATTGACCTTCATAAAGCTACTTTTGGGTTTTAAAACACAACTTTCAAAATTGCACAATCTGACAAAATTACCTTTATTTCCTTTCACCTATTATAATAAGCTATTATTTTGGTGTACAATGAGAGTATGCTAGGAAAAAAAAGATAAATTCAACCAAATTGATAATTAATCGTACATATTATATGATTATCTATTTAATATTACTCTTTGAATATTAAGGTAATCCATTGAATATTAAGGTAATTCATAATTGTTTATAGTTTTTTACTGTCTATTTAAACTTACAAGTTTATTTGTCAAATCAAATTATTTTAGAGCATAGATGTTTCTAATGGAAACCTCGTTTAAGGGAAGTGTAGAATATAAGAAGTAATAACATACTGAAAGTTCATATTCTAATTTTATTTTTCTAATGATTTGGTATCAAATTTGAGAAGTCTGAGTAATTGGACATAAGCTCAGCCTTAATTCGGTTGTGATGGTCAATTATGAATTCATACCATCAATAAATCATTTATAGTCTATGAAATCTATCTGTTCAACAAATGTTGAGACATGTAAACATTACTACTATAATTGTGAGTGTTCACGGTCAATAGAATTTTACTTGATAGTTATGTTGTGATTTGAATGGTGGAATTGTCTATTAGTTAAATAATATGAAATAAGTAAATTTTAATAATATATCCTTTGGAAATAATCTAGATGTATAGATAAAAATAGAGATATTGAAATGTTGAAATAATACAATTGAGACATAGAGAGATAAAGTAATATGGTGATGGAAAGACTTGAAAAATTTTAAGCAACATTAAGAAATATAATATAATTTGGGTATGAGACCTTAATATGTAAAAATTGATTAAATGTGATGTTGAGACCTTAATGAGGAAATGATATTATATTGATACATCATAATGAGACCGTGTTGAGACATGATAATGAAACTTTAAAAGGGTAATGAAAAAGTAAAAGTCTGAATTAAAAAAATAACAAAGCATTGTGATATTGTTCCACTATGTCGAAAGTGATATAATAAGAAGTCAACTTTGCATTAGGAAAACCTATTGATCACAAGTGTTACATCATATAAACTATAAAAGCTTGAATCATCTTGACTAGATAGTTCTAGAGGTGATCTTTTCATAATATCTTTGCTTAAGTAATTAGAGTCTTGTCTTATATTGAATGTAGTTACATTTCCTTAAACCTAGGATTATGGAGACTCCTTGACTAAAATCTTGTTTAAACGTGTTGTTATCTTAGGAACCATCTCTTGTATAATTTTGTTGACTTAAGAATATTTTTTAATTCAACTACCATTTTGAGAGTATTTCTAGTGTCATCATAGATTTATAAGACATATTGTCAACTTGTGATGATAAACATTTTGATAAGATTACGGATCGTGTTTTATCAGACACCCAACTAATTTATGCTCCTCTAGGGATGCAAACTTTGTTGGTAACAATACTTGTAAGTTTTCACTACCTTTGCCTTATTTTTATGGTGAATTTATAAGAAACTTTTAAAATTCTTGTAAATTGGGAAACTCCAAATAAGTTTTTTTTATTTTGAGTGGAATAGAAGATACACAAAATAAGCTAGTAAAAGTCAATCCATCCTCTATCATACCTGAAATAGATTACTATTACATAGTAATTAGTAACCCCATTGATTATTGTAACACACGATTACAAAGGTTAGATTTGGGTTAGTATGAAATTTTTAAAAAAATGAAATCATACTACTAACCTAGGCATGTATCCCCTGATTGAGTAAGATCAAGGGAAAAAACAAATAAATAAGAAAGTAAAAATAATTGTTATACCTTTTCTTGAATCTCCTTGCCAAATAGAGTGATGTGCTTGAATGTAGTTGCAAAAAGTCTTGAATATAATGTGTGTGTAGTCTGACACTGTAACCCCTTGCAATGTAGATGATTTTGGATGATGGATGTTGATGAATTGAAGCTTTATGTGAAGATTTGAACATCACTTTGTTGTCAATTGGAAGTTTGATAAAATGGAGGGTGGCCCTTTCATTTATAGATTTTCAGGTTGGATGTGGACATTGGATGAAGATTAAGATCTATAGTGGAGGATTGCTCAAATTTGAGGATTATAAAATAGGATTTGAGGTGGATTATTAAATGGAAAAGTGGAATATTTTTTATTATAAAATTAAAATGATGGGGAACATGCAGAGCCTGTGAAATTATAAAATTTGGAAAGTGAAAGGAGGTGGAGGATAATGTGGGATGACATCTTAGATCTGAGATGGAAAATGGATTATTTCATTTATAGAAAATAAAAAAATGTGCATTCCATGTAATTTCTAATTACGATGGAATTAGGTAGTTAACAAAGGTTAATTAATTAATTTGATGTGTGATTAACAGTGTAGTGAATAGAGAGGATGAATAATGATGATGAATAGGGACTATGGATTAAGATTAGGGTTTTTCATGGATGGATTACAAAAAATTAGAGACAATTAGGGATGATTAAGGATGGTGCAAAATAGTGAACATTGAATAATGAATGGTGAATGTTAAAATAGTTAAGATCAATAGGAAGTGTTTGATTTTAAGTGTCTATATTTTTCTTTCCTTCCAAAGAGTATTATGACATGGTGGGTGGAGTAATGGTTTTAAAAGAAATAAGAAGCCGAAAAATAAATGGATAAATTTTAGATGATGAAAGAAGAAAGAATGTGATAAATGATGCCCCATCAAGAGGACATGTGGGGATGAAGTATGTGTTAGGAATAGTATGTTAGTGATCATATAAATAACTATATTTGTGAGTATATAGGTATTTGGGTGTACGTGAGTTTTAAGAACAATTCACTATTAGATAGGCTTGAGAAATTATAAGGGATGATATTGTGGGATAGAAGATAGAGTAGAATATCTTGATTATAGGAGTTGAAAATCATATAAATATATAATTTATCTCATTTGTAAATATTCGGAATAGAATATCAGATTGAAGTATATTATTTATGAACATTCCTGTCTTTTCTAAAATTATTTATTTGGTGTTCAAGTTGAGTAAATCTGAACCAAACTTATTATCTAGAATCAGAGCAGGTAATTTATCCAATAGAAGAATGAGTTGTGGAGTTGTTCTGATTTATGTGAAGTGTCTTAGATTATTCTGTTTAATATTGAAAACATATAAGGATAGTTTTGTTAAAATTGTAGTGTTTGAGCATATCAGGTGCCCACGACTATGGTATTCTACAGCAGTGCTGAAACAAATTTATTGTGAATTCTTTTATTTCCTGCTCAATGTCACACGCAGGCTATATTCAACACAAGGCAAAAGTGAGATTTGAGATCTCGAAAGAGTTGTCAAATTATTAGATTCTTCTGATTAATCACCAACGTGATGTCATAACTCTTCTCTCTTTCTTGCATTATATGCATCTGTATCGATATTACATTCATTGTATGTGCTATTGAGCTGTCCTCCAGTTCGTCTATGCAGAGTTCTCCTCTAGAGTTCTCTCTCCGAATCTAGCATCTAAAATCTGAGCATGCACTTATCTGATCTAGTCCGAGCAAGCTTCTTGTTAGATGATCTGTTCATTTATTCATGCTTGATTTGATGTGCATTTTAGCAGACCTGAAAGGATTTCCATCCTAACCGCCTAGCCGTGTCTCTATCTGACATCAGCATGGGAGATGCTTGTCTTTTCATTTGCATTGACCGCAAGCTAAATCTCTATGTCTCTACATCAAATCTAGATGCAGTCCATTCTCCATCACGTATGCTCTTTGCTTTTTCATTCTGCCTGCTACCGTATTCAATTCTATCATATTCAAAGCTTCAAATATTGGCGCAATTTGTTACAGAGGTGAATGTTCACTACTGTGGTTTTGAACGCTATTTGTGCATTATCTTTGTTACGTATCTTCCATACAGCTAGACATACAAGCTGACTGTCAAGTCTCCAAGGATCTTCCATACATCCTTTCATTTGCGGTCTTTAGTAGTCAACGCCCATCTACTTTTCAGGATATTCCTCTTCTCTGCATAGAACACAGTGACTCCATCTTCCTCACGGATTGGCACATGGAACCAGTCACCGATTTGCAACTTTTCTCTGCTTATTTTATCGACTATGAACGAAGCACGGCTGGAACTATAGTCAATTAGAAGGAAGATTTCAATGTTTTGAAGAGACGTTACAATCAAATCATGGGCAAAGTCATCCTCGTACAATGTACGGTTATTCTACCCATGAGTTTAGATATATTTTATTTGTACTTTAACAATCTTTAGGTTTGGTTTGAAATTTTAGTCATAGGTTTATTATTTAGTATATAGATTTATAAATCTATGTTTTGAAAGTATGTTATTTATGATCAATATACTTCGGGTCTTAATTCACAAGTTTTAAAGTTTGGTATTTTAATTTATGTCTATAATTTGTCTCAAAGTTTAGAAATTTTAATATAAGTCATTTTATATCAAAAGAGTTATTTTTTATGTCAAATAATGTGTTCATGAAGGACTTGTAGTTTTGAGTATGTATTAAAGGTATGTCTTGTGTTATTAATTGTCAAATGTTATTTATATTATTTGGTCATCAAAATCAAACTCTTTATTTTAATGGATGCATTATCACTTGTATGCGATGTCTAAATTATGGGGGAATCTTATTATCAAAAATAACATGTAAAGGTTGAGTCACAAAGTCAAATTTGTTGAGTAAGTAACGGATCAATAGGAGGATGGAGGACATATGAAGTTGAACTACAAATAGCATCCTCTCGCAAGCCACTAATAATGGGGCCACGTTTTGATATAGTGGCGTTATATGGGACAAAACGACTATGTTGAGTATGATTATCAATGACAGTGGTGACTATCTATGCTATGCGAGATTGAGGGGCAACAATCACATATAATGGCTACATTAGTGATGATGAGGACTTAGTCCTCATTTTTTATTTCACTTTTGTTTTCAGCATTTTGTGTGTGCTTCGAAATAAGAACAAAAGTACATTCTTATTCAAATTTGTAATAAGTGAGGAATATTTCTATGTATTCCCCTACTAGATTAGAGAAAAGAAGAGTGTAGATATCATGGAATATGGTAACAATTGTACTAGAGGGAAGCTAACTATAAAAATCTTATGATTGCAGAGATCTTTTGACTATCATACTTTTTTATGAAGATGATCGCCCAGTGAAACATCTGTTGCATTCACATGGAGTAAATGTGGGATGCATTCTTCACATACTAGTGGTCATGTGCAGTGAGATCCAAATAGCAAGATTCAAACAATAATATGCAGTCCTAAAAGTGTGCATTGACATATGATTTTATTTCTAGTTGTTATGTATTATCTCCCCATGTTCGCACTAAGGGTGGAATGTTAGGAATAGTATGCTAGTGCTCACATAAATAACTATATTTGTGAGTATATATTTACTTGGGTGTACGTGAGTTGTGATAAAAACTCACTATTAGATAGGCTTAATAGATTTTAGGGGAGAATATTGTGGGATAGAGGAAAGAGTGGAATGTCTTGATTATAGGGTTAAAAATTATGTAATATGTAATCTATCTCATTTGTAAATATCCCAAATAGAATATCAGATTGAAGTATATTATTTATGAACATTCATGTCTTTTATGGAATTATTTATTTGGTTTTTAAGCTGAGTAAATCTGAAACAGACTTATTAGTATGTGGATGGGCTCTCAAAATAGAGAGGAAGAGGCTAGAATGGAAGATTCAATGGGCGATTGATGAAGAAAGAGGGGTTGGGATACAACATATGATTACAATTAGATATAAAAATGAAGATGGAAATGGATGAGATGAACCCATGGACACGATTAAACCACTCAAAATAATGTTTTCACGTGTTTATTTCTAGGGATGATGGATAGATTTTCCCCAAGTAGGGAATATTTGGGAAGGATACATCCCAAAATAAGTTGCATACTTTGATTTTCCCCAGTAGGGTGGAATAGGGAATGAAATATCCAAACAATTTGTGAGCATGGATTTGGGGTTGATTTATCCAAATGATTAGTTGCATGCTTGATTTTCTAAGAGTAGAGTGGAAGCTTCAAGCTTAGATTCGATGGACATTTGACTGATTAAGGAATGATTGGTAAGCATAGACCAAGACTTAACTTATTACCTAGATTAATGATGAGATGATGGGAGAGAGGATGAGGGGAATGGGAATGGGAATGAAGAATGGCAGAGCTGACCTCAGAAACCCCATGTAATTGAGCACTACTTACTTAGTCCATAGGGACTTGTAATTATCCCTTTAGGGAGGTATGATTATGGATATGGTAAAATAATGGATGATATTAACCTAGGGAAGAGATGAACTCATTTAAGCTAATGGTTGCTTGTTTTGATTTCAAATGATGATAAATGATATGCCTCAAGGAAGGCATATTTGGGAAGGATATATGACAATATAATCTACACACTTTAAATATCCACAAACATGGTGGAAGTGGCAAGCTTGGATTAAATGAATGGTTGATTAATGAATTGATTGATTGAATTTAAAACATTGGTGAAGGAGTTAAGTGATTGCAAACAATGGGAAAGATGGATGATCACAGTGATGGATAATCATGGTGATGGATAAAAAAGATATGATAGTTTAACACAAACACATGTCTGGATGGTATAATAAATTTTCAAAGAATGAAAAAGTCACAAAAAATAGGCACACGAGGATCCCCCAAAAATAATTATGTGATTATAAATTGAGGGATAACAAGGGTGGAGATAGTTTAATGAAGTGAATCTAACCTGGACACCTTTGTTTGAGGTTATGCATCCAGTTCTGTAATTGTTGATTGATGTGAAAAGTGAAAGAAATTGACCTTGATTTTAGGTGAGTAATTGGATAAAGATAATCTAAGAACCCCAAATAGGATCTCAATAAAAAATAAGGAATATCATTCAAACCCCAACATAAACTAAATTTTAAAATGTAAATCAGCAACTCAATACTTGACAATTAATTTGCCATTTTTCACCTTTCACACATAAATCACCCAAACCCTAAGTGGTTGGGTTTTTATGGTGATTTCATCCCCCTAGACACCTCCAAAAAATATGAAATTTTGTAGGGACATATGGAAAAACATACTTCATTCACTTGTCTAATTAGATTTGGAAATATTGTATTTCTGATTTTATATGGTGAAAATACAGCTAAAAGTTGTAAAACTCATAACTTCTAAAATACTTGGACTTTTAATGCAAATGATAGATCAAAATAATCATAAAAATAGAAGATATCAAATAAAATTAGTTTAAAAATTTTCCACACATGGGAGGTCTTCCAAAATATGTCTTGAAGTTCTTGAAACCCTAAAATTATGCAGATAATTTTTTGAATACCAAACTCTTGAAATAAGTCCACAATAATGCCTCTCAAGCCTTCAAACCAATTCATCCCTCTTGATAAAAATATAGAAATAATTTGAAATATTTTTGGAGCATCAATTAGTCCCAAAAACATGCAATCTCACCTCCCATGTAATTCGCTCCTCTAGGAAAATAGAAATCTTGATCTTGAGATAAATTGCCAATCTTTGATGATCTCCAAAACCTTCTGAATAGTTTGTTATAGATGCAAATGTTAGATAAAAAACCTTAAAATAAATCCTCAAAGCATAGCACAATTTCTGAAAGATAGGTGGTGTCAATAGACACCATTTATAGAGCATTATAGCTCTTGGAGGGTAACATTCTCCAAGAAATTATGTTGAAGACAATCAAGCTTGACATACTTGACCTCTTTTTCCAAATATCCAAATCAACATGATCTTCAAATGAGCCCTCATCCTTCTTAAATAGCCTCTTCCAAGTGTAGTGCCCAATTTGGAGGGAAGAGTTAATTTTAAAATATTGAAAAGAACTCCTTATATTTTCCCTTTAGGCCTTAAGTGCCCATGACCCTTAAAAGGCCCCAAATTAAGTGGACTTTATAACATAAAGTGATTTTTATATTAATTGCCTTTATTTTTAAGTATTTAAAAATACTTTTTATTTTAAAAATAATATTATTTAACTTTTTAAAAAATGAGGACATTACAAATCCTCCCCACCCAAAATTACATGTCCTTAAGCAATCACAATATCTAGAGAGGTGTCCCGACATACCTTATGATGCAATGTCCACTTGAGATTTATTCTTAGGGAAAAGAACCTTCAAATGGTCTCTTCAAACTATTGTTCCTATATTTCAAAGGCTGCCCATAAGTGCATAAAGTGCTATGGCAACCTCAAGTAAACTCCATACCATCCCTTAAGTTCAACTCCTACCCAATCAAAAGGCTATCCCTTATGTATCCTACTATAGAAAACTCATAATAGCTAGTATTATTTTTCATAATATGTCCCAAATCTCATAAAACATAACCACCAAGAGCTATAGACCTCCCATTTGAAGACATAATCAATGAAATATTTAGAAATGAAGAAGATATTTCATAAAAAAAATTGTACCTACTGTGGGATGGGTTGTAGTGGTGATGAACATTCTTGACATTACTCCAATTGGTCAACTTATTCATTACCATCTAGTGGCTAAAAATATTTTCCCTCTTCCAATTACACCATCTAGTGGCTAAAAATACACTAATACACACTTGGACCATTCTCATGGTGTTAAGGTGTGGGAATCACACCTTATTAGGGTCCCTACTCACCTTGTTGACAAGAAACATTAAGGAGAACAAACTAAAAATACTAAAAACAACTAGTCATTATGATCCTGGGACCATGACAATTACTTATTTCGTTTCTTATTTTAGCCCAAAACATGGTAGCAATATTACTCTTGTAGGGCTCACTAGGATCCCATATCCATGATGGATATTTGTCATGTTCCTTCCTTCCCCATTGAGTTCCCTTCACCTCAACCTTAGTGACAACATAATTTTTGCAACCAAGATAATGATAGAACCAATCATGAAGAGAAAATAATGAACACTTACCAATATGATCACTTACTTGCTTACTCATATATAAATTTGATTTTCCTACTTCCATACCCATTTTGTTTGTATGCAAGCCCATCATAGCATTATTTCTCCTCTCATGAAGCCCCTTTGTGCTGACCAACCCTGCCAATGTTTGTACTTTCTTTCCATTTGTGACCAACAAATACTCTTTCAAAATTATATCATCAACTCTAGAGTTATGCAACAAAGATAAACAACTATTAGAACCAAAATCAATAGTAGCATACCTCATCATGAGATCATTCATGCATATCTTGGTTTCCTTGAATTATTCAAAGTCTTCTTTTTAAACTTCAAAAATTGGGGTACTTGGTTGCCCCAATTACCAAGCATTTCTACATGTTGGCCTATCACTTGCAACCCCCTTTGCTACTCCAAAAACTCATATTTTTGAGGTTCAATACACTCATATTATGGCTGCCCTAAAATTTCTGATTTTTTTCTTTTACATGCTCCTTGATTTCACCTTGCACTTCCTCTTTTCTATCATCAACTTGCAGCCTTATGAGTTGTCCATCAAATTCTGATTTTTTTGTTTCATTGCCTCTTTTATAGGAGGCATCATGAAGGGTTGTCCCTTCTTTTTTTTCCTCAACCTGCTCCATTATCAAATAGGGATTTAAATCTTCTTCACACTCCTTAAAAATGTTTCCAAACATCATATATGTTTCTATAATTTTTTCCTTTTTAAACCACAAACCAGCCAATTAAGTAGACAATAGAGGTTATGAAAGACCATCACTTTCCTTGAGTATCAAACTCATGATTTTTTGCATATGGTTTACAATATTTTGGGTAGGATTCCTACACGCTACTTCAATAAAATTTTGAAACATTTCAACAATAAACTCATCACAATCCAAATCTTTCATTAAAACACATACCCTAATTTCTGCCATAGTCTTTAAAAATGTGACCCTTCTAGCAAAGGAGTCTCCCATGTTATCTTCAAGACCTCAAAAGCTCTCCACAATCAGTTAGAATATATCTCTCATGATTTTGTCACTATAAGGAACCTCGATATCTCTCAAAATTTCATTGATAAAACTAATAACCAAAAATCTTACCTCTTCATTTGTGGCTCTCAAGAGTTTATGTTGAACCAAGTAAGTTATTGAGGGTTATACCACCCAACTCATGGATGAATATCATGATTGACTCACCTTGGATAACAAATATTCTATTTATTCTAATGGGATAATCACATCTTATTTTGGTTGGCATAAGTTTCCTACACTTTTACCTGCATTGCTAAGCCTTAACCTCTTTATGGCTTCTATGCCTTTTTCTTTGTTCTTACTTTCACCCCATAGTTTAGCCAATATGTGGCTCTAATACCACTATAAAAACCACAAATAGGATCTCAATCAAAAATAAGGAATATCATTCAAACCCCAACATAAACTAAATTTTGAAATGTAAATCAACAACTCAACACTTCACAATTAATGTCATTTTTCACCTTTCACACATAAATCACCCAAACCCTAGGCGGCTGGGTTTTTATGGTGATTTCAGCCCCTTCGACACCTCCAAAAAATATGAAATTTTGTAGGCAATAGGTAAAAATATACTTCATTCACTTGTCTAATCAGATTTGGAAAAAAACTATATTTCTAATTTTATATGGCAAAAATATAGTTGGAACTTGTAAAATTCATAACTTTTAAAATACTTGGAATTTTAATACAAATGATAGTTCAAAATAATCACAAAAATAGAAGATATAAAATAAAATTATTTTCATAATTTTCCACTCATGGGAGGTCTTCCCTGAAGTTATGAAAACCATAGTTACAGCCCTAAAATTATGTAGATAATTATTTGATTACCAAACTCTTGAAATAATCCCTCAATAATGTCTTTCAAGCCTTCAAACTAGTTCATCCCTCTTGAGAAAAATATATAAATAATTTTAAATATTTAAAGAGCATAAATTAGTCACAAAGACATGCAATCTCACCTCCTAGGTAATTCGCTCCACTAGGAAAATAGCAATCTTGATCTTGAGACAAATCACCAATCTTTGATGATCTCCAAAACCCTCTGAATAGTTCGTTATAGCTACAAATATTAGATAAAAAAACCTTTAAAAAAATCCTCAAAGCATAGCACAATTTTTGAAATATAGTTGGTGTCAATAGACACCATTTATAGAGCATCATAGCTCTTGAAGGGTAACATTCTCCAACAAACTATGTCGAAGATAATCAAGATTTACATACTTGACCTCTTTTCCAAATATCAAAATCAACATGATCTTCAAATGAGCCCTCATCCTTATTAAATAGCCTTCTCTAAGCATAGCACCCAAATTGGAGGGAAGAGTTAATTTTAAAATATTGAAAGGAACTCCTTATAATTTCACTTTAGGCCTTAAGGGCTCATGACCCTTAAAGGGCCCCAAATTAAATGGACTTTATAACATAAAGTGATTTTTCTATTAATTGCCTTTATTTTTAAGTATTTAAAATTACTTTTTATTTTAGCAATAATATTATTTAACTTTTCAAAAAATGGGGACATTAAAGATAATGAAAAGGAGAGATGCCCGATAAAACATGCAAAAAAAATTGAAATGAAAGATGTGTGTGTGTGTGTGTGTGTGTGTGTGTGTGTGTGTGTGTGTGTGTGTGTGTGTGTGTGTGTGTGTGTGTGTGTGTGTGTGAGAAGAAGTGAACCTGATAATATTTATTTCATTGAAGAAAGAGAGTGGAGGTCATGGGTGAACCTAAATGGTGATGTATGTAGGATAGGTACAATCTGATGATCATACCCTTATTTTTTATGAGCTTGATTGCCACTAGGGGAATGGTATGTGTAGTGATTAGATGATGGAGAATGTGTTGGGTTGATGATGATGTTGATAATGAGATGGATGAAAGAGTATGAAGATAATAATTGGGTTGTAGATAAATATGATGGTGATAATGAAGAACCATGTTGGTGTTGATGGGTAAGATAGGACGAACAAGTAGTGTTGAGTATGAGTGCTTAATCAGATAAGAATAAAAAGGGGAAAATGGAAGAGATGAGAAAAAAAAATGAAATGAAGAAATCGAATGAAATAAAATGCAAAAGATGAGGGTGAAAGGATGGTAGTTAAAATTGGAAGATTTGGGAATTGAAAGCATATATGAGGTAACTTTTCTTGTTGTGCAAGGGAATGGCATGATGAGGGACATAGAAGACAATGAAAGTGGTGAAAAGAGGATGAAAGTAGACCAACAAGAAAATGGGATGATGAGAAAGATGAAGGATATGGAAAAACACGGAAGATAGGGATATGGTCAAGAAAATAAGTGGAAAGAGTGTATAAAAAGGATGATAAGAGAGTGAATAAGTGGGTGATATAGTGATCAACTAAGAATTGATTGGAAAAGTGATGGCAAGGAAGATGATGAGCCAAATGGCATAACAAATGATGGTTTTAGATCAAGATTGGTGTCAATCAATTTTTTAAAAGAGATTGATAAGCTAGACAAGTCATTAAAAGAGATTTACAAGCTGAAGGGGATGAGGTAATGAGTATTGATGGAGTAAATATATTATTATGGAGGAGGAATGGGATTAAATTATTAAGGATGATGGGGGATGGACAATGGAAATTATATAAATAAGGAGAATAAGAATGATAATGTCTAAGCTGACCTTAGAAATCCCATTTTGATTGAGCACTACCTACATAGTTCGTAGGGAACTTACGCTAATGTAGTTCTTCCAAGAAGGGAGGAATATGATGATAAATGATGAAGATAAATAGATGAGGATAAATGTTTATTTGAATTTTTTGGTAAAAGATGGATGAACTGATTAGATTTGAAAATGGATGGTAAGGGATGGATAGATTTTACAAGGGGATAAAGTATTGTTTTAACAAGCACCCAGATATATTTCAAAACTTTATTTTTGATGTAGCATAGAATAATATGCACCATGATGACCTATCCACAATGTACATATGGACTAATCCCTGACCTGATAGAAAAATAACACAAACACACCATGATATGGAAAAATAAGGATGACATTATCATCATATGCCTATGGATGAACTCAAGTGCAAGTGTGTGAGATGAGTAACCATGATATGGAGAAACCATGATGGTATTATTGGTGTGCATGGATTGATTCAAGGCACAACAAGAAAATTATAAAAATAAGTAAACATACACAAGCTTTAAAAAAATATTATAAAACATATTGTCATTAATCAAGTCAAGATCCATGTGTGAAGGTTGATAACTGGCTAGTGCCCCCAAGCAAGGATACATGCAATTGGATGGATTTTGGAAGGACACATCCCAAAATTAACTAGAATTATTTCATTAAAAATTAATCAGGGATTTTGACCAAATTTAGGACAAGACTAAATGTTTTTAGATTTTGTGGCTTTATATCACTGTTTTGGGATTTTCTAAATTTTCAAATAAATAGAAATTTTGGAATTATATGATTTTTTGGATTATCTAATGTTTTTAAATTTTATGTATTATTTGATGTTTTTGTCTTTTTATAAAATAAGCATATATAATGGGTCTTTAAATGTATATATAAGGGCTAGTAGCAAAGGGGAAACAAACTCTAGCAACAAAAGTCAGAAGTGATAAAAGATGAGAAAAATATGGAAATCAACTAGATGCACGAGGGGAGAAGGGACACCAGATTGTAAAAATATGACACAATGAAAATAATTTCTAAAAGGACTACAATATACATAAACCTCCCATTTGGTCATCTGAGGCCTTATTGCAAATATGTTGCCACTTTCTGATCCTACCAGTACATGTAACTCGCCATCAAGGTCAACATTAGATCATGAGAATGAGATATAATATATATTGGCTCATGAATGGAAAATTGATGGTAAGGGGAATTAAAGGATGCCCTCAATTGTAGGTGCTCATATAAAACAGACTTTATACATGGAACCATAGAAATGGTTTTCACCCTTGGATGATGATTTTGTTTTATTTTTTTGGATGGACATCAAGCATATACAAATTTTAGGTGCATGATGTTCATGGGTTCATATATCTCTCTTCCATATTCTATGTCCAATAAGTAAGCACTGAAACTATACTTATTTGTGATGACATATGAAGTCAACCAGTTAGGCTCAAACTTGCCTTTATTTTCTCAATCCACATTTTTATTTTGTTGATTTTATTTAAGCACAAGATCACCAACTTAAAATTATATGGAAATTATGCACTTATTATATTTGTGATATAGCCAATTTGGTTAAGCTTTGAGATGGTTTAAGATGGCTAGCCATTTTCATCCAAGAATTCCATCGCTTATATTCAAGCTACTTTATACTCCTCATCATTAACAATATCCTATAACGAAGTACGTAGAGAGGGAAACTCAATATCAATAGGGAGGATAACTTCTAATCCAAAGACTAGGGAATAGGGTGTAACACACGTGGGAGTGTAATTATTGGTTTGGTAAGCCCATATGGTAGGAAATAGTTGTAAATGCCAATCATATCCAACATCATTGACAATATTATTGACAATTTTTATAATGGTTTTATTTTATGCCTCAACTTTATCATTTTCTTGAGGATAATAGGGTGTTGACATTATATTTTTAATACGAAATTTACTATGGAGGGATTTAACATCATTATATTTGAAGTATTTTCCATTATCAGAAACGATAGTGGATGGTATGCCATGTAGGCAAATGATGTGATTAAGGATGAATTTTTAAATTTACCTATTGGTTACATAAGTGAGTGGAATGGCCTCAACCTACTTATTAAATTAATCAATAGTTGTAAGGATGTGTTTGTGGCTATTAGATGTTGTAGGGTTTATCTTTCACACATGATTGAGCCCCCATTCTAAAAACTGTCAAGGAAATATGATTCGTTGAGGTTTTTATGATGGAGCATGGATGAAGTCACCATGTTTCTAGTAAGAAACACACTTTTTAACATATGCACAAGCATCAAAACACACTTTTTAACATATGCACAAGCATCATATTCTATTATCAAATAGTAATACACTGTATGAAGGAGTTTGTTAGTGAGGACCATGCCTTTAGTATGGGCCCCACAAATCATGTTATGTACATGTCTTTGATAACTAATTCTACGTATCCCAAATTTAAACAATGAAGGATCATCCCATCATAACCTCTACAATATAGCATTTCAACAAGCAAGGTGTAGTGATAAGTATTATGTATGAATGATTTTTCATTGGGTATGGAACAACTCAGTGGGAAGGGTATGGTCTTGAAGGTAAGTGTAGATGTAATAGTACCAAGGTGAGCTGGGAGAAACAATTTCACATATGGTTTATGATTTTGGATAGTCATATGCTAGTATAGTGAGTTATTCAATGAGTAAATGATATTCTTGGACATTATAAGACATTTCTAAAAGTGAACCAATAGTGGCCATCACATCAACAAATTTTTTACTCACACACGACACTTGCTCAAATTGTATATGCTCAAAGTATTACTTGAAGATGTCTACCATGCATTTGTAAGTCATAATATTATCATCTTATATTTGGTATTAATCATTGACTTTATTTATGATAAGGTGGTATTTTCCATATACTACCAACTATTGAATGTTCCATTAAATAGAGATATAGAGGCATGCAATGAGAGATTCACATTCGGTAATACTGATCATGTAGGGAAACCCAATGTGAAATTCCCTAGAGATAAGATATCCCTATGATGTAATGTAAATTATACCTTCCCCTAATCCATGTGATGAAAAGAACCATCAAAGTAGATCCTCCACTGTCGAGATGCATCAAGGGTGAAAATTTACTCATTTGGAAAACCAAATGTTAACAAATATGTATCTAGTAAGTAGTTGAGAATAAATGGTTCCAAGTTGTTGGTTCAGTTTTTACACCCAAAATTACAAAAACGATGGTTAAAGAAGCTTCACATGTCAAGGCTTGAGAGATAAAAGAAGAAGAATATTTCCAAGAAAGGAAATATGAGAGGGAAGTTTCCATGTAAGCAGACAAAGTCTAATTTGAGAAGTAGCAAGGATAAAAAAAATTATGTAGAAAATAATGTTGTATTTAAATACAACAAGAGAGTGAGGTTTTCATGTGAGGATCCCAAATCTGATTTTTTTAAAAACAAGGTGAAAGAGATTTGTGAACAATCTACAAAGGAATAAATACTCATGCAAGAGGACGTGGATATGATATTTGTTGAAACAAAATAAGGAATCCCAATGTTTGATGATGGGAATGAGTTTGTGGAATCCAATGAGTGGGAAAATTCAAAACCATCCTTGGTTAATAAAGGCATTGATCTTTTCATTTCTAGTTTTGAGAGAATAATATTTGAGGACAACCAAGTAAATTTATAGGTTTTTTTGAATGAAACAATAGAGGTGGAAGAATAGGGCAACCATGAAGAGTTTCAAGTTTCCATGAATGAGATAATAAAGGTGGTTGATGTGTAGGGTAATGTACACAAGGAGAGTATGGTGTTATAATAACCATGTTCAAAATAAGAAAATATAAACAAGGATGAGAAGATAAAATCCATGGGGGTTATTGACAATGGGCCTTTGAAAGTCCATCATGTGAGTAAAAGTTATGCAAGTAGTGAATGATATTTGGATAACATATTCTTTGGGAAAGATGAAGTGTTGATGATATGTTTTTCATAACTCTTGATTCCCTTAATGTGTTTGTTCAATGTGTAGGTCTAGTAATGGAGAATATGGTGAAGAAAAGGATAAAGTGTGGTGTTGTCCAACATGCTCATTTGTATGAGAAGTAGAGTGAATAAGTTGAACATGAAGATAGTATGGCAATGATGTTTGAAGAGTTGGTTGATAATGATATACTAGTAATAGAGGAGTGTCTTCAAGTCATAATGGAGACAAAAGAGAATGGAAAATTTTGGGAACAATATTTTTCTCAAAAGGATATTAAGTTGGGAGAGAAGACTCTCACAATATCAAATGAAAGAGAGTGGCAAGAGGAAGACAAGTTGTCATAACAAAAAATTGAATATTATTATGAGGATTTAGTAGAATGATAGAGGTTTTAAGAACCTTGATCTTGAGGAAAAATAAGATTATAGTGTGGAGATGGAAGATTAAATGGAGTATCTAAGTTTTTTATTATCCCAAGCATGTGTCACATTTTTAAATCTATGGTGTCTAATGTAAGATCATCCAAGGGTTCAGGAAATCTTGTGTCAACAAAAAACATAGTGGTGAGTTTCTCTATTTGTTTTCTTGTCTTTTCAACATGGATTTGTTTGGGAGATTAATTTTCAAAGTCTTCATTTCCTTCTAATTTATAAACATATTGATAGACCAAGTTTTTTCAATCAAAAATTAATATAAGCACTTGGTGGAAAAAGTTGATCTTGTTTATTCAAAGTTTGTGAAGACCAAACTCTAATTTGGTCTTGTTTACTTGTAGTGCTAATTAGGTTTTTAACTCTGATTAGGTCCTATAAGGTTCAAATCATTTTAGTGGTTGTAATCAGATATTAAAATTATGATTTAGTCTTAAATAAATATTCTCAACATTCTTAGTAGTAATCAGGTTTGAGATACCCGATTAAGTATTACTAACATGTCATGTAAGTATAATGTTAATTCTATTTCCAAGTGTTGATTAAATCTTGGCACAATTCATTTATGTTTAGTATTTTTATTGAATGTTCTAATTTTTTATTGGGTCTATAGTAAAAAAATTCTTGGAATTTAGTGTAAATCAAGTCATAACCCCCAATCACATCTATGTATTGCTCTACCAAATATCTTAGTGCTAGTTAGATTTATAAGTGCTTATCAAGTCATGGAGAGATGCATATGGATTATGCATTGGTGTGTGGGATTCTAATCCTAATTAGGTAAGGATTATTGTCTTATGTGTTTATAGTGCAAAGTAGGGTTTGGAATCCAATCTGGTCATGGTAAGTTTGAATAACACATGTTTGTTAATCAAAAATCAAATTATAACTAGGATATCACATAGGGTGGTAAACATTTTCTTTATTAATTAGGATTTCAATCCCAAACATAATAACATGTATTCCTTGGAAGATCTCGTAGTGGTGAGTGGAGATAGAACCCCAACTAGATCAGGAAAGTCTTTGAGAATGCATCTAGAGCTAATCAGAGTAGGGAGCCCAATTAGGTAATAAATGTTTAATAAAAAATTCAAACTCTTATGAAAACCCACCTAGGTCTAAAATTTTAAAAGGACATTTTCATATGTATTTGACTGCTTGAAAAATACCTAATTAGGTCTATCTATAAGTGCAAAACATGTTGTTGGTCTTTTGAAAACTTTCTTACACCATTTAGTCAATTTTGGAATTTGAAACACCATGGGTATTTTTGAGAAGGTCAAGGTTCAAACCATCCCCTCCATATATTTAAAAATGGCATTTTTAGGGGAGTTATTTGGGGGGAAAGGATTCTCTTTCAAAGAGATTCTTTTGGGGGATTTTTATTCTTTCTTGAGATTTGGAGGAGGCATTATGTTGCTTATTTGAAGGTAGAATTATGTATAAAATCATCTATGATAATGTATTTAATTCCTCCATTTATTTACATTGAATAATATTGATTATTTCATGTATGAGTGTATGTGTATTCTATTCATTGTAACATGCTATTGAATACAATAAGATGTTACTTTGATTGAGTCAAGTTTAAGTAATGTGCAAATGTGTGTCCATGAATTGAGAACCATTAAAACATGGGTGTAAAAGGCTATCCTTAATTAGATATCATGCCTTGTTCTTTCACCTTGCATCCCCTTTAAGTGAATCAACTATCTCTGGACTATTAATAATAAACACCCCTAAACCTATCCAAGACATTTTTTCCATCAAAAAATGACATTCAAGTACTAAGAACATTACTTGAGACCACTCATCCCTATATTAACCATAGACCTATCTTAGGGCATATTTAAACACTTATCTATCCTTCCTGTGGGCCACACGCATCCCTAAACATCCCTAAAGTAGTCACAAACCCCCACTTTGACATCTTAGCCCTTAGTTCCTTAGGTTTTACCACCTAGACACTATGCCACAATAGGGACAATAGCAGCCCATGACCCTAGTGTCCTAGTTTTGGTGATTTTATCCTCTTCCCTCCTTTTGCTACCAATACTTATATTTTAAAATGAGTAACCCCCTAGGGTCAGCCTAGAACTATTTTACGGCCCGCACAAGCACTAGAATAATATATATACATGAATTTTATCCATCTAACCACTATATGGAAATCAAATGCAAATTACACAAACAAACTTAGAACAAGTTGTGCACAATCAAGATTATCAATCCCTATTCTACCCTACTTCTACATACAACCATCTACAACATTTCTAAGCTTGGATTACTTAGGTTTCTAATCTTAAGAACATTCAAATCACTCAATCCAACATTCGTACTAGATTTATTTACACTTGTAACAACACTTAAGTGGGGATAAATACATTGGGTTTTATCCCTATTAAAAGTATCAGTATGTGGGTAACTCCCATCACAACATGGTGTTAAGGATGTCTAGACTACCCCACTAACAAATGCACTTTACTACTTGTCCCAACTGAATGCCCTAATAATATAGAGGCTTAGGGTTTGCATATAAAATTAGTCAAAACAATTCATCTACATAGATCCATAACTTGTAGGCACAGTAACAGGTTTGGCATACCTAGACACAAGTGCACCCATAAGCTCAAAATAGTTATTCATAGATGACACTAGCACAAAAATAGGGACACTATCACCACATGACACTACTATCCAATTAGGGTGATACTATATAGGAAGATTTTTGATACCTGAATCTTATTTGAGACACTTAAATCAACCTCTATCTCAATTTTTAGTCTCCATATCTGATCCAAGCAACATTTCAGGTGATAATTCGGGCGATAGTTCCACCCTAATTGGTGGCAAAACTTTTGGGAGCCATAACTTTTACACCATATCTCTGTTTGACTCCTTGTTTGAACCATTGGAAAGCTAAGAATGAGGGTAATTTCATGAGATGTAACTAAGCTCCACTCAATGGATTTTGACCCCTATAAAATAAATGTAAGTGCTCCAAATTTCAATTTTATTAGTGCAATTTAAAAATAGTAAGTTTCTAAAAATAGTAATTCCTCGAATTCTATATTATTTTAAATCATGGAAGTTGAACCACTTAATCTCCCTTGAGATTGGTGACTTTCCACATCCTCCTCATACCTTCAAAAAATGTATAAATGAAGATGTAACCCAAAATAAAAATTAGACATCTCTTCTCAGAGATAGGCATATATTTGGGTCTGCAAATTTGATGAATAAAACATCTCTTTTCAGAGGTAGCATTATTGTTATTGTGTTGTTCTTTTTTCCTAAATTATCTTTCAACCAAATCTTTTGAGTTTTGGATCAAGATATCCTATTTCAATCATTTTCCATTTAAGTACTTGTTTACATTATTTATTGATATTTTTAGAAAGTTAAAATTAAGTCAATTCTATTACAAATTAGTGGATATATTTATTGCTTATTTCTACCTTAATTTACTATATTCAAACCTTTAACAACCTAGGATTTACATTTACTAAGTCCTAAAATTTTAAAACATTTGGTGAACCCAACTTGCTTCGGATACTACTCAAACCCTAACCATAGATGTCATTAGGGTTTCTTTTCTTTTATTTTATATGCTCAGATATTGGTTTTAAAATCTAATATTTGTTTCAGTATTTAATTCCTAAAATATTTCATAGATTAAATTCCTTTAAAGTTTCAAAATATAAAAATATTTATTTTCCTTCTCCCTAACCTATAATGGTAGAATTCAACAATTGATTCGATGAAACTAATAAAATATAATTGTAAAATTTCATTTCAAAACATCTATATATGCAATATAACCTTATAAATATTATCCATGAAGAACTTTAAAAATCAAATAATGGTCAATCTTCTACTCACCCAAATAATAAAATTGTCACACTGACCTTTAGGGTAACTCAACTTGTACAACAACCTATTTTAGCTTGATGATCTTTAGTGGAAGCTACACCTCATATAAATAGGTCTTCCTCTCAAAATATATAATCCCTTATGCATGAGATTCATTCCTTATAGGCTAAGGAGTTATATATTGAGTAGGGAGATTCTAGGCCATCACATGCCTTGGATTTTCATGTTATTTTACGTACACCTTTGGTAAATCACATAGTAGAACTCCTTTGCTATCTATATTTGTGGTACCTAAGCTTACTTTGTATGATGGTAAGGGTGACATAAAGTACCATCTATGAGATTTCCACATAACATGTTTGGACTATGTGTCCAATGATTGGCTCCTCACTAAGTTGTTTCCATGTAGACTAAAGGACTATGCCTTACAGTGGTTCTATGATGTTTCAAATTAGTATATCACCACATTCAATCCATTAGCAGGTATTTTTTTAGCATACTTATCAATTAACATTAGTGATAAGATCTCATATTCTCAAGTATCATAACTGAAGCAAGAATCCAGTGAGCCTATTGTAGAATATGTTGTAGAATATGTCTTGTGATATAAAACTATATTGGCAAAGATTACTAGTGCCATAGTAGATAGAGAGCTCCAAGACATATTAAAATAGAGATTACTACTAGCATTACATGAATTTATCTTATTTAAGAATTTTCTAACCTATTAGCCAAATTTTGGCTACCATAAGAGAGGGTCACAAAATTCTTCCCTTTTCAATGCTTATTAACATAGTTTAAGGTAGTTTTGTTAAGTTTAAGGTAGAATCCATTTTGATCATATGCTTGTCTAAGTCACCTCATGTTGTGTTTCAGGATGGTTCATGAGGTGTTATGGGTTTAAGGTTTCTTTTCAAGACATATGTCATGTGTCATGGTTATGTCATACTCTCTTTAGTCAAATTAAGTGCCAAAATGAATCTCATGTTGTACCCAAGGTCATTAAGTTATTATTAAACCATTTTATAAGTTATTAGCTTGTGTAAAATTTTCAAAATGTCACTTCAAGATCCCCAAAATGTGAAAATAATTTATATATGTATTCTAAAATAATCTATGAATAGTTATCTAATGTGAAGGTTCACAGGAATGATAATAAGTCAATTTTAAACATTGAAAAGAAGTTACGAAGTGATATTCACTGCTTAAGAGAGGCTTAATATCCACTTGTGACCAAGAAGAGAGGTTTTTAGTTGAAAACACTTTATTAGTGTCTTTTTAGCTCCCCTAGGGCAAATCCATCATTAGAATGTAGGTACAGGTCATCACTACCTTGACAAGCTCACAAAAGTTAATTTCACATGATCATTCTGTATAACACAAGGAGTCTTGGGACATAATATTTTTACCACATTATGGGGTCCTAATGGCCTTAAAATCCAAGTCCATATTTATCATATTGGTTTCCCCTCCTTTATAAACTATCATTAAGAAAGCAAGGTACTCTAAAACTACCTACAAACCACACAAGCTCATTTTTATCCTTGAAATGATAGTATAAGATAGTTTGAATGCTTGAGATAAATTTAATATGATACAGGGGACATATTTATACATATCACATGATTATGAAATCCTTACTTGGAATTTGTGACCTCAAGAGGACAAGAAATCTCTATTTGTGCATAGTTTGCAAGTTTGATGTCATGGTCTCTTGAATGTTTTGAGGTTTTAAATAGTTGAAAAAATGTGGATTAATTTATCTCACCATATTTTCAATCTCCTAAATTCAAGTAAAATTTTATTAATTTTTCCATTTCCGATCCAACACTACCTTCTCCAAGCATGCAATGGTCTTATTCTTTTGAACTATGTATATGACTGCAAGTGAAGGTTTGCATGTTGCATTATTAGTATGGAATGAATATTATGAGCTCATGAAATCAGTAATGAAAAAATGGAGTTTAAATTACTTCCAACTAGTATTTCATTCATTTAATTTGGATTGAATAATCCCAAAACTTGAAGCTTTGTCCATAAGTAAGATCAACTTGCATGCATAATTTTGACCACTAAAACATGTCTTTAATGGGAAAAATTAAAGAAACCAATATTGAAAAGTGTTTTAATGTGAATTAAAATTTAATTTCAGACCTATAAAATATCTCATTCAAGTGTCAATCTCACCACTAATTTACCAGGGTAAGCCTAATGTTATTCTAGGCCATAAATTGTGTTAGAAGTCTGTATATACAAGAATACACCAAGAAATGTCGGACATTGCATTGTAATTGTTTTTAGAAAGTCAAAATATCATGGGTTAGGATATATGACAAATTTATAAGTCTCCTCAAGGTAAATATGAATAATATAAACAAGTTGGAAGGCTTCATACATTGAAAATGTAGACCTATAAGTCTACAAACTTGTAGGACTCATTTTTGCATGAAATGTAATGATGTTAAGCATTAAAATATGAGGTTAAAGGATAAATATAAGTATGGGATTAATATTTGGATACCTTTTTAATTTTTATACGTGATAAATAAGATATACTATACCATTGAAGACTCATTCTTTAGCCCTTAAAGCCTAGAATACCTAAACCTACACACAGGCTTTTGTGTGAAATTGTCAAGAAAGAAGCTCTATTGAAGGGTCATATGAGAACTAGAATAAACATAACATGTTTTACCATTTAAAAATAAATATAAAGGTTTTAAATAGTTCAAAACCAATAAATAAGTCTCAATCTCATTGTCTAACAGTCAAGGAACCAATACTGCACACACACATGCCTATGTGAGAAGTGAATAATGACTTACAGGTTATTGAAGTTTTGAGGGTAGAATAGAAGAATAGAGGCCATAATAAATTTATTATAACTTAAATAAAATTTTCATTAGGTTTTATAATCTTCAATAGTGAGAGAAAGGAAGCTTTTGGCTCACAACACACATAGGCATAGGAGAGACTTTTAGTACTGCTCATAAAGATTTGATGATTTGTGCATATGTGGAGTTGGAGATGAGTATTTTTGGGGTATGAAGATACATAAGGATTTTTACAGAACCTATAAAATATTAATAGGCTTTAAACTCAAAGGAGTGGAAAGGAAATGAGTTATAACAATCTTCTAGATTCACTTTGACATGTTTGGCTATAAACCCTAACCATGAACCAATGGAGGTTGTAGAAGGTTTAATGAATAAAATGGTAATTATGACTATTCAAATTGGTCATGATTGATTCCATAGACCCAAAAAATTAATTTTTAGCTTAAACCAAACTTCAAAATAACAACTACATGTCTGAATTCTCTGTCTCTACCTCACTAAACATTACTTACCTAACCTGAAAAGGTCTTTATTGGACTCATTTGTACGTTAAAATTTTACATGGGATAAAATTGAGTTAGGGTATGTTAGAGAGGAATTGATAATTTAAATTTTTTAATTAATTCATCCCAATAATATTTCATTTTTATGAACGATTCTTAATAGTACAAGGCACTCACAAGCTACCTAGAATCCTTCAAATGACCTGATAAGAGAAAATTTGGATAAAATGGTCTATAATGTAAATTTTTTACCTTTAAATGAATTGATTAAACTTCACGACTTTCCTAAACACTTTCTCATACCCTTTTTTGGCACATATGGAAGGTATATTATATAGAATTACCCAAAATGCATGGTTGTAGTTATATTTCTAGGTATGTAGGATAAGGAATAACTTCCAAATCAAGTAAAAAGGATTATTAATGTAGATAACATATTCCATGATCCTATATAAAAAAATTTATGTCTCTTATGGTGACTTATAAACCATTTAAGTCACCAAGTTGGGTAAAGAAAGGAGAAAATGTACTATTTATAAGCCAAAAAGCCTGGTTATAGGCCTACTAAGTGTTCTTGGAAAGCTTCTTCTCAACATATTAAATTTTTCCATGGTGGTAAATATATTATAAAGTCATAAATATTTGTATCTTAATTTCATGAAAAAAAACTTCAAATTCCTTTCAAGCGTGTACAAGTACCTAGACTAGGGTTTTTAGCCATTTCATAGTTTACCCATCTGAATAGGGTATCAGAAGTTAAAATTTGGAATGGATAATGGTAAAGGTATGGGTAAATTAAATCAAAATATTTTAATTATTTTCACACGTTTGAGATTCAATTTGAGCCAAAACTCTGGCTCTAAGCCTAGAGGCCTAATTGGAGAGAGAAAATAATAGAATAAGTGTACTTCCACTCAGATTTGGGTCATAAAATTTGGAATGGGGATGTAAAGGAATAATGATCACTCAAAAATATTCCCATTTTCCAAATGTCATCCATACATTCTTATACATAATGAGCTTTGTGGTTTTCAGGGCTACCAAGAATCAAATGCTAGTGAGAGCTTAAGGTACAAAATGAGGTCTTGGTGAGTGTTTGATGGATTAAAATGAGTTATTTATAGCTTATTATGATTAAAATGAGTTATTTATAGCTTATTATGATTAATTTATGAAATAAATCATGGATAATAATTGTATTCATGTAGACAAAATCAATATTTGAACCATTTGGGAAAAATAGGTGTAGTAAGACAAATTGAGCTTTAAGACACCTAAGAGGTGTAATCATCACTATAACATCAATGTAGAATATTCCTAAACTAATGAAAATCATCAAAGAGATTATAAATATAAAATAAACATGAATTTATTATGAATAAGACCACTTGTTACCTCAAAATCCAAGAGAAGGTCACATTTCAAGAGGAAGATCAAGGTGTCAAGCAAATATGAAGATTCCTATGCCATTTAGAAGGTGAAGCATCATCAAGGAAGTAAAAAAATGTCTTGAATGTCTTATAAAACTAATCTCCAACTCTTTCCTTGATTTTAACTCTCACTTGACACATGTCATGTCTCACTTCTACACCCCTATCTATTCTAGTCTCATTTTGTCTATTTGGGCTTTGTAGAGATCCTTTTCCTAAGTATGGTGAAGCTATGCTTAAATGAACACGTGTACTATACCTTGGAACAATTAATAAAGTTTATTATTATCTCCTCACATAATTTCAACTAGTGTACTAGTGTGATGGTTGATGAATGTTAGTATTAGTCATTTTACTTTCTCTCATTTGTCCTTTCCTACCTATTTGCAAATGGATTTTCTTCTTGTTGGTCACATGGTGAGTTTGATATAGTTTTGCATTGATTGAAATTGTATTTTTAGTCACTAGTTCCTTATTTAGACATATTGACTAACCCTCTCATTTAATATATTCTCAAATGCCTCCATGTTGAATCATTCATGCTTGAAGGTCCTTGTTTTGAGAAGTGTAATCAGATTTAAGCCTAATCTTTATTCTTAAGTGAACCACAGTCAAGTAGATGGTGTTGTTTTGGTGTATCACCTATTTAGATAGGTTTATTTTATGTTTTTTCTCTCCCTTTTCCTTTTCAAGTAAGAAATTAGTACTAGTGAATCTAACTAATATATCAAGGGGAGTTAGCCCTATAACCTAGAGGTTTAGTTCATCCAAAGGTTAGCCACAACCTAGAATCAATCCCATTGCATAGCTCAAGTTGAGAGTGCTTAAATCACCCTCTCAAGGGTGAAAATTTGAGCTATAATAGTTTTCATATACCTAATGGGACTATATTGACATCAATTGAAGTAATTTTTGGTGTTATGCTTCAATACATCAGTCTTTAGAGGCAACAACTCAAGAACCAATGGAAACTCTAAATGAATCTCAGCTGGTATAGGCAGTCCAAGTGCCTCAAAATTATAAAATTGGTATGTATAATCATTCATATTATCAACATGTTTCTTGTGTACCTTCATATCAGTCTTGTCAATTTTATGGTGTTCATGGTTTCTCCTCAAGTATCCCTTAAATAGTTGCTTGTCAAGTTTAACAACAACCCACCTATCTCTCTAATCAACCTTCTCAAACTATGTTGCTCCACCTTCACTCATACTCTCCTTTAAACAAGTTATAACAAACCTTGAAAATTGGATGACAAGGATTGATACATAAATAGAACATGATCTTTCTTCTCCTATTTATCCTATTCAAGAAGTTAAAGAGCTCTTGTAAGGCTTTTGGAGAGTATGGGCAAGTGTTGCATGTTTGTGCCCAAATCTAAACTAAACAATTTATGTCATGTTTCTTGAATAATGAGTTCCCAAAGGTTTAAAAAATTTCCCCCTCAAAGGATATCCCCATAAATTTTCATCCAGATCATAAAAATTCACTTCTTTAGTTGTGTTGTGAAGACTTCATAAGTTTGGTTTCACTAATAGTTAACATTTTAATGTTTGTGTTTAATGTGTGAATTACAAGGTTTATGGTGAAATTGAGCGAGGAAGATAATATAAATATGACTAAGTATTGAAAAATTAAATTCTAAATATCTCCTGTTTTAAAGGAAAAGTGTAATTCAAATTTCAATGTAGAGCATGGTGAAAGTTATGGCAAGGATTGCAATAAAAAAATACAAATTTGGAATGTGCAATATACAAAGTGATATTAACCATCAAAATCCCATAGTCAACTCATGGTCAAAATGCAATGCATATTTGAAAGGGGATTAATAGAATTTTTAAAGCCAAATTCAACTTTATATTTTGCAAATTGCAAGTTGCAAATGAGGCTCCAAAGTCTGCAGTGGAGATTTTGGAACATATTACAATAGTCATTTACAATTGTAAATTGTAATATGTTTTCAAAGCCCCACCACCAACTATTATTTCTAAAAGATAAATACATCACCAATTATATTCCTTAGGTCATGTCCATATGGGAAAGTCAAAAGCTCCATGTTAGAAGTTTTTAACAAAGTGAAACAATCATTTGCAATTACAAATTACAATATGCAAGACAAATCACAAAATTTGTATCTTATGGGGTAGCCCACATAAATTTTCTAAAGACCATGCAGGAGATTTTGAAATGAAGTGAAATGAAGGCTTTTAAGACAAGTCAAATGTAGAAGTCTAAAATCCAAATACAACAAAGGATTTCATATCAAAAGCACAGTGGATGTTTTGAAACAAATGATTATGTTATGAGGGTTTTCATTATCCACACGGAAATTTAAAATGGGCCACATAAATATTCAAACCCCATGCTAAATTTTGAGTCTTAGCCCACATGGAGGAATAAATACCAAGTGTGATGAAAGGTTAAAAAAATATGGTCCAAGTTAATGAAGGATGAGCAAAGCAGAGCTTTGGGTAGTAAAAGCAACACTCGTTTACAATTACAAATTACGATATGCAAATAAAACCCTAAAATCCACAACAAAGAGTGAAATGGAGATTTCAAAGGGCAACACAAGTGTGGTACTTGGTAGGGATTTCAAGTGAAGACACAACACAAAAACACAACTTTAGATTTATAATTTATAAATTGTAAAAAAGGTTCTAAGGTCCGTGGGTAGTTTAAAAAGATGATTTCAAAGGCATGGACTTGGCATAAGGTCCATGTGTTCTTATTAAGCTAAGTGGTGACTCCATGAAGGACAAAATGGGCCATGCAAAAATCTAAGTATCATCTCTAGATGAGGTTGACATGGAAGAGTATATGGATTGATTAGTTCTAATGGCATTGAACCGGTTATAGTTGAGTTTAACAAGCCTAAAATTAAATGTTTTATCCTTAATGAATGCTTCTAATAGATCACCCTTGAACTCATCATAAAATTTCCCTTTTAACCTTTATTCATCTAGATTTCCTTTCTCTAAGTAGTAGTAGGGGTCTCATTTAGATCCACAGAATATTTCTTATGTGCCCAAGTGCATCACTGAAAGCTTTGAAGCCTATGAACTCCAAATTCATGTGTACCTGAGCAATTTTTAGGGCTACTTTTACTTTTGTGGGAAAGAGAAGCTTCATTAAGGAAAATTTGTTTTTAA